>OY756422.1:17940288-18227788 GCA_963576905.1 Mystacides longicornis | reverse complement strand
CAAGTGCGTTCAGTTGCACAGACCATAACAATTAAAATGTTGTGTATATAGCAGAGTTTATTCACAACGGAATGGTGATTTAACATATTTTTTCCACCATATCTGGATTCCCCATCACGAACATAAAATTCACATTAAGCAGCTGACAATACAAACTGTGAATACTGTAGGTTGGTTTCAATGAAATAAGTTTTGATACATTTTATTTTGAATGCATAATCGTAGGTAATACCATTGCCGTCTAGAAACAATTCCCTTTTGACCACAGATAAAAACGTAGTTCTAGTGACGGCACTGGTAATACCCACATGTATTCAATAGACGAGACTACATAATCTACATAATATTTTAGTCCGTTTATATTTTTGAAGGCGCATCAATCGTAGAAAACAGACGTTAAGGTCAGATATTAATATGCCCAGAGCCGTACAAAATGCTGGAGAAGGTTCTTAAATACAATTTGCTGCATTAACTTTAATATATTCACAGCTATTTAAAAAACTCTATTTTTTTAGGATCTTCATACAAATTTCTCAAAAACATAGCACAAATCACCCTCTATGGGTGGAATGCCTAATTAATTATCACACATATTAGAGGGTGTACGGAATGTAGCTAAGATTCAAACCATAGAGCTCTCTCTATGAAAACTTGCAAATTATGTCGGTAGGTTCGTATAATATTATGAGGTCGGTAAAAAAGTCATTCTTCTTTTTCTGTGCTTATGTCAGTTAGGTTATAGAGGTCTGTTAAGCAATGGGAAGCTAGACTAGAACCTGTTTAATTACCTACCGATCAAGCCTGACAATCGGAATCAAAAACGTAAAGCAAGACGGGTAAAAGCTAGTACATAATATTATGTAGATATGAGCTTATACACTATTATGTTATTTCGACACTTGATCAAACTGAGTGTGCGAATAAATGACAAAAATTCATCGATAAAATTGAACATTTTTGGAAAAAAAAATCTTTTTTTATATACTTAGGTAAGGGTGAGAACGAAGAAGTTAGAAGTTATTAATTATTATTGTAAGCATGCTTTTTATATTTAATTATTGTGTATTTTATTTTCAACTAGCTTATACCCGTCTTGCTTTACGTTTTTGATTCCGATTGTCAGGCTTGATCGGTAGGTAATTAAACAGGTTCTAGTCTAGCTTCCCATTGCTTAACAGACCTCTATAACCTAACTGACATAAGCACAGAAAAAGAAGAATGACTTTTTTACCGACCTCATAATATTATACGAACCTACCGACATAATTTGCAAGTTTTCATAGAGAGAGCTCTATGGTTTGAATCTTAGCTACATTCCGTACACCCTCTAATATGTGTGATAATTAATTAGGCATTCCACCCATAGAGGGTGATTTGTGCTATGTTTTTGAGAAATTTGTATGAAGATCCTAAAAAAATAGAGTTTTTTAAATAGCTGTAAATATATTAAAGTTAATGCAGCAAATTGTATTTAAGAACCTTTTCCAGCATATTGTACGGCTCTGGGCATATTAATATCTGACCTTAACGTCTGTTTTCTACGATTGATGCGCCTTCAAAAATATAAACGGACTAAAATATTATGTAGAATAAAGGCTTTATATTATTATTATTATTATAATACGTACAAAAAAAACGTACGTCTCTTTCTTATTTTTGTAGTTTCTAATCATTTACAATCTGTGTATTTCACTTGATCTTTTGAACAATTTATCCTTAATTTTGTTGTTTTATCTTATCTTAATGCTTTACTTATTTTACAGTCATCATATGTTAATCCTTTGCATACTGATTGCGACGGTTTATAGATTTTATTTTTTACTTTGTTGTTATTGAGTTGTTTGATGTTGATGTCAAGTTGAATCATAAGCGATTTGTTTAATATGTATATGATATAACATGTAATAGGTTTACAGCCATGTAAAATTGTAATAAATAAATAAATAAAAAAAGTCTACGTTAACGGCCTAATTTAGTAGTTACAGACCAAAAACAAGTAAATTTATTCCGCAAATTTTAAATTTAATATTACTTTTTTACCATTTTTCATAAATTTCGTAGATAGGTAGATTTTCTTTCTTTCAAATGAAATTAATATAAAGAAAATGTGCTGCTTACTAAGAGAGAACATAAATAAAAACACAATCTATGTATTTTCCAATTTGAAAAGTTTAAGTCCCTATAAAAGAAGAAGAAATTTTCCCAAAAATTTTCACATTTTCATCGATGAATTTTTATCTATATGATTCGCACATTTCGTTTGATCTAGTGTCAAAATAACACATTGTAAAGTTAGTCACAATAATACATCAACTGATTCAGTGTCAAATACTCATCCTATAGACAAAGCAAGCTACAATGGAAATAATATGTACCTACATAAGAGTCATTAGTATTCGACATTTTTAACACTTTTTACGGACAGCAGAGTACGTAGGGCTGTCACAAATGATTTGACTGTAAGTAGGTACAGCCTGCAGTATGAAGAAAACCTAACATCTGAGTGAAAAAAATAATTTAACTAATAAAAACTATTATTTGTGTATCAAAACTCCCTTTACGCCGCACTAGGGGCATAGGGAGGCAACAAGAGCCCACCATTGCGCTCGATTTTGCGCAATGGTTATGACCTCCTCCCACACCACGTCCAGATCCCTCAGCTCTGCTTCAAAGGAGCGGAACACGGTATGAGAGGCAGTGGCGTACCGTGGGTTTTCGGCGCCCGGGGCGGAATTAAAATCTAGCGCCCCCCCCTAATATAATTTGGCGTCCCACCCTCCCCCAATATAATTTGGCGCCCTTCCCTCCTTATATAATTTGGACCCCCCCTCCCCCATATAAAAAACACTAAAATGAAAAAAAATATATCAAAATAAAAAAAAATTGCATTCCTATTTATTTTAATTTACATAAGTACTTACAGCAGATTTTTCTACCTGGGGATTCACCGCAAATGTTTTTTTAAGACCTTAACCCGAAATTAAATGTTATTTTTGGTCAAAATATTAATTCTCATTTTATCAATCTGGTCGTGTGTAACATAGCATAAGCAGATTTTGCCGCCCTTTCCAAAGAGGCGCCCGGGGCGGTCCGCCCCTCCGCCCCCCCCCCCCCTCCCTCGTTACGCCACTGATGAGAGGGTCTTCCTCGTCTTCGGGACCCTGATGGGAGGAAGAACAGTGCTCTCCTAAACACAAATAATAGTTTTTTCATTTTAATTATTTTGTCGCTTGGACCATGCAGTCTGGTTTTCAACCAGTCAATTTTAACTCGGTATTTTAAAATAAAGGAAAAGTATACGTATGATAAACTGCGAATGACTTGTTTCATTTTCCTGCTTGTCTTTTGCCGATTATCCACGTCCATTGTCCATCCTGTTGAACCACAATAGGTTCAACATACGCACCACCCAAGTGCAAACAGAGATGAACAATGTGGTAATTATCGTAAAAAATCAATTTTTTACTATTCCATTTTTGAGATCTACTGTACCTACCTACAAAAGTTAAACCCGTCCATGTAACATCCGTGGAACTATAAGCAATTAATAATAATATAATTTATTATATTATTATTAATTGCTGTTAATTTACAATACAAAACAATAATTTCATTTTTATCCCAAACGGTTGAATGCTGTGACAGAAGATATTATTTTTTAGCACTGCACTCGTTTTTGAGTGATTCGGAATAAACATACAATTCGAATTAACAAAAAAAAAGATTTTTTAGATACAAAAAATATTTGAACCCATAAGAAAACTTAAGTATGAATAATTGTTGTATGATAATAATTGTATAAGTGGTATCAGTCGACGACTTTCGTACGCACAGCATATTGGAGGTCGTGGGTTCGAATTCCGGTGCCGACCATTTTCCACTTTCACAACAAAGCTTTGCTTTATGTGAAAGATGTCGAAAGTGTATTTGTGTTCACTTTTGGTAAGCCCAGATTCATTTAAAAAAATGTATAAAGGTATTACGTAGAAAATGTACCTAAATACACAATAACGATCAATTTTTGTACACAAATGTGTTGTGTTAAATAAAATGTTTCTCAAAGTTTTGTAATTGCACATTTCCTAGGAATTGTATATAATTCTTATAGAAAGGCATAAGTGAGACATGACTGGTATTCTGAAACTCACGCTCCGACTCAACGCAATCAATGATAACTGACTCCATGGCAATCGAAATCCAATAGTTGATAAAATGTTTATTATGGACGAGCTAATCATATGTTATTGTATTTCTATGGAAAAATCATAACAGTTCAAATAATCAAAAAGTGTATAGCCGGTGCAATCCATAGATTTACTGGATGGACTACGCGAGTTAATAAGCCGGTCTTCCGCCGCCATCTTTGAAAGTGGTAAAAAGTACATTACTCGTATCTACAACAACCATAGATAAAAGACAACAGCATGCCGCTAGAACTGCACGATCGTCTTTCTTCCACTTTAACAAATGGCGGACGCCGACCGGGTAAAAATTCTCAATACAAAGAGAGTAGAATATCCAGTTATGTATATAATATTGTATGTATACAAAAAGGATTGCACCATAGATTTACATATTATGTAAATCTATGGTGCAATCCTTTTTGGCTCGCGGTGGCCAATTTCGGAACTACATACAACGTTATCTATGTACATAAGATCACCACGCTATTCCCTAGTGACAAATAGAATGGTGCTTTATTGGTGTTTAACAATCAATTTAAATGGTTATTCTGAAAGAGCATTGAGTTCTTTATGGTATTTCTATAGAAAAACACAACAGTCCTGTCAAATTCGCTGTCAAAAAGTGTATAACCCGCGCAATAATTATTGGCTCGCGGTGGCCAATTTCGGAACTATAAAGTTTTCTATGTACAATAGATCACTGCGCCATTCCCGCGTGATAGATAGAATGGTGATGTATACAAAATATCACCATGTCAACATAAACAACGGATCTTAAGGCCGGCGTACACATTGTTAAGTAGTATGTGCGAGTGCGAGTGCGTGTGCCGGTGCGAGTAACAAGTGTTATAAGATTGTGAGGACAGAACTTTGAGTTGTGAGTGAACTTAACAGTGATAGAAGCGGGTTCTATTTTTGCGAGTACAATGCCCGCCTTCCTTTCCCATATTTGTAGCATACGTGCACGCACCCTGACTAGACCTTAGAAGCAGAAGTATTTTTTCACATGAGCTCTCTGATTGCACGGTACGGCGGAGCGTACCATCCAATGAAATAGCACGAAATAACGGCTAGCTGTCAAAAAGCAACCTACGCGCGAAAATTTAAATGAACGAAATTCTTTTTCATAGTTTTTCCCCTTATGTTGCACTTTGTGACTTGTTTATTACAACGAGGTGTTATCATTGAGAAAAGACTTTATTTCTTTTTCGAGAGACAGGACCCTTTTTTATTTTTATTTATTCTTTAATATTATTAATGAGAAAATGACTCTTTATTAAGCATGGTGAATAACGAATTATTTATTAATATTTTTCCCACATTTATTTTGTTATTCACATTAGACATTAATCCGATGTCCATAAAATTGATATAAATTGTATACTAAAAATAAACATTTTCCTGAGGCAGACAATCAGCAAGTAGTAAATCAAATTATGCTTAGTGGTATAAGTATAAGTATAGTGCAAGATCACAAAGCACGATAAAAACTCCCGTTTAGAATCCTGCAATCTATGTAACAACTTTAACCTATTATATCCCAGAATTTGATATATCATACGTAAAACATCAACTTTTTAAAGTTCTGTATTTTATTCATTTAAAAAATATTATGAGTTTATGTCTGAAGTTTTTAATAGGAGATGAAACAAATTTAAATAATTTTTATTTTTATTTTATATGGTAAATGACATGACAAAGCTGCTATCTGCCCTTGAAAATCACTTTCCGATTTTTCGTATGCAATCATGCATGCGTCGCCGGTAAGTCATTCATGTAAAATGTAAAAATACAATATTTTTATTACATACACATGCAACCTTTTACACCCCACTCAGGGGCATAGGGACGCAATAAGAGATCTTGCGCAATGTTGATGACCTCCCACACCATGTCCAAATCCAATGGAAGTAGGAATAGTGTGTCCAGTGAAAATGGCTATTTATGATGAAGATTTATAAGAGTCGTTTTATAAAACCCCAACAAAAAGCGTAAATCGCACGTTCGAAAATACAAAATTCATTATACAGTTTCATAATCTTCATGTCTCTGGATAAGAAATTCCGACAAACAAATTCCTTTAGAGTGCGTGTCCTAAATTGCGTAAAAATCACAAACAAATCAAACATAAATTAATCTAAGGGCAAAGATAATAAAGAAAACCTTTTTGTGCTCAGAGTGCAAAAATATCTTTCCATCTACTAAAGGACTCAACGAGCATTTTGTTCTGGAGCATCAAAATATGAACTGTAATATTGAAAGTATGGAGTTCATTGTAAATGGGTGTTCCATTAAATTTGTATATGGATTCATGGATTTCCGTACTTCTAATTCCAAATAACTGTATGTAAGGCCAGGCGATTTGATATTTGTAGATACTTATTTCAAAATTATTATTGTTGAATGGTATTTGCACTGTTTTTGTGGTCTTCGAGAACATCAATGTCTAAATGATAAACTGTTACATTTTCTAGTAAACCGCCTACTTAGTTTTGTTTCAATACAATGTAAAAGCATCTTAGTTGTGTAGAAATTATAAAATGAAAAAAAAAATATAATCTCATTACTTACATATTTAAATAGTGAATAAAAATAAACAGGGGTTCTGTCTCTCAAAAAAGGGATAACGAGTCTTTTCTCAACGATAAACACCTCATTGTAATAAACAAGTTACAAAGTAAAACATAAGGGGAAATAACGTATATTAAATTTTCGCGCGTAGGTTGCTTTTTGACAGCTAGCCGTTATTTCGTGCTATTTCATTGGATGGTACGCTCCGCCGTACCGTCCAATCAGAGAGCTCATGTGAAAAAATACTTCTGCTACTAAGGTCTAGTCGCACCCTGTTTGCAGTGCTGCCCCGGTGGAGAGAAAAGAAAATAAAGAACACATTGAAACAGTGGCGTAACGTGGGTTTTCGCCGCCCGGGGCGGGATTAACATTTGGCGCCCCCCCTCCCCCACCTACCTAATAAAGTTTGGCGCCCCACCCCCCTATGTAAATGGAAAAAAAATCAAAATAAAAAAGTTCGCATATTTTTTATAACTAGTGGTTCAGTTCATTGGTCGAAATTCGACCATAATTAATTTAAACTATAATATACCTATTACAATAGTGTGCGTAGAGTTTTTTTTATTGATTTAATCTATTTTTATGTACGATTTAAAAAAAATATTAGCATTTGCCACCCCTTCTCTAAAAACTGTAAGTGTGCGAAATTTCATACTCCTCCGTCCGCTCAATTTTCGTAAAAAGGGGCACAAAGTTTTCCCTTCACCTATTAATATATAGATACTTACAACACTACAATATAGTACAAAAATTCAATTTTTGGATAATGGGATAGAGCTTACTTCTGACACAGATTTATCTACCTGCGGAATCACCGCAAAAGTTTTTTTTAAGACCTTAACCCGAAATTACTTAAAGAAGAAAAAAAGGAACTTGAATTAACTCACTCCGGTGTACACTTTTATGTACTAGCTTACGCTGAGACAGGTTAAAAGGAAAAAAAAAATTTCTCATTTATTTTCCCTTCACAAACTCGGGGCCCCGATTTTTTTTCTCATTTATTTTCCCTTCACAAGCTCGGGGCCCCGATTTTTTTCTCATTTATTTTCCCTTCACAAACTCGGGGACCCGATTTTTTTTCTCATTTATTTTTCCTTCACAAATTCTCGTACCTATACTTTTTCAGTTTTGTGCTTTTTACCAAGTTTTTTTTTATTTGTCGGCTCATTTTGCCGCCCCCTGAAAAGTGCCGCCCGGGGCGGACCGCCCCCCCCCCCCGCCCCCCCCCCCCTAGTTACGCCACTGCATTGAAATGAGCATAGCAACTTTGGATTCGCACCAACTCTCACTTCACAGAAGTGGACTTGCATTCACTTATCTCCTGCAATTTTACTGCGCAACTGCGCAAAAAGCTCTTGCGTAGAACTCGGTTGGTTGCCAGTAGTTACACAATTTATTTGTTGGATTAAATGCATTCAGAATAGATAAATGTCAAAAGTCTCAATAAAAATTGGATACGACGCAACTCAATCATCTGTTTTTCGTTTCAGAATAATAGTCATTAAATCGAATAATATTCATAATGCTACTAAAACACTAGACACTAGACAGCTACCACACATTGACGATAACGTCGATAACAATTAGCTTGGTATCTTCTTTATACCTACCTAATCTATTCGTTCCCATAACCGTGACCCTGAATAATTCGTCTCAATGCCTTAATTTGTTTCTAATGACCGGAGGCTAATCCAATATTCTCCTCATCGCCAGGCCATCTGTATATTATAGCAGACCATCATGCACTATTTGCACGATATTGTTGTGATTGATGAAGTAAAAAATAAGTACTTAGTTACCTACTTAAATCAACCAAAAAATTAATTATACCTACCATTAAGTTTATCTTCGACTAAATATTACCTATACCTTAAGTGTCATTAAATCATGAGGTTCTTACCGAAACGGATTTGAAACATTCTCTGCAATACAGTAGGTAGATAAGCTATTTCATTTCTAATCTTAAATATACCTACCTATATGCAGTTCTCTATGGGTAAGAACACGTAGAAAGCCGATTCCGACCCGCGCCGACCGTCGCAAAGAATGTTATTGTAAATATCAAAATAAAGATTAATGTGCATGTTACTGCTAGCGCCATCTAGTGAGCTATGTACTTATATTCAAAACTGTTTGTTGTCTTTGGTTCTTTCAATAAAAGTGTAGAAATAATATTTGTGCAATGGTTTATCTCTGAATTAGTTTTCTCTACGAGCGGCTCGAGACAGAACCACGGCCACCAATGCGAGATTTTAAAATGTAAAAAATACTCACAGTTCAAAAAGTGGCTACTCGCGGCGCTAGTAGTTCTTTCATATCACTAGCGGATCGGGAATGTATAGGTAGCTGAAATTATCAATTTTTGGCGTGACGTCTTAAGACCACAGCGGACGAGTGGTTATAACTGCCGCCTTTCATACTGATGGTTGTAAGTTCGATTCCCGGTGTAGGCCTTATTTTTTTTTTACATTTTTGAAGTACATATTATTATTTTATCAACCAATTTTAAGTAAAAATCAATTTTAAAAGTTGCCTATTTTCTCATACAAAGTTTTCTTTCATGGAGTATGGAGTGACATTTTATTTTTTGATTCACAAATTGGTGTTTTTTTTTTTTTTTTTTTGAAAAATGAAGATATTGCTGGTCATTGTCGTTTAGTTAAGTCAATTTGAATAGATTAGGGATTTGACAACATCCTCGAATGATAACATTACGATTTGAATAGGTTAGGTTAAGGTTGGAACTTAGTTTTTAAGGGGGGTTTGGGGGGTGGAACCCCCCATACCTCTTCGGACACCTCCCCGAATGATAACACTACACTCTGTTAGGTTGAAACATACTCATTTAGAAGGGTTTTGAAACATTTTATTTTTGAACTACTAGCGCCGCGAGTAGCCACTTTTTGAACTGTGAGTATTTTTTACATTTTAAAATCTCGCGCCACCACCATTATTATTACGCATGCGCATATAGGTTATCAAAATTTTAAAAATTTGGCGGTTGGAGGAATTTGTTGAAAAAAATACTTGTTCGTTTTTCACCAACTTCCTCCGTGACTTTTCGTCCGAGTGAAGTTTGCTGTGTTATTTTTTACTATAAAATTATCAACATGAATAAATGCGACGATTGCGAACGAGTATTTTCTTTTAGGATAGATTTGGTAAGCCACCAAAAACGTGTGGAAAAAATACACCCAAATCATATATTATGTGGTGAGTACGAAACATTTACCACTCTTATTGTTTCACTTGAAAACCACATCGAAAATTATCTTGGCGTAGTCCAAGACAAATTTAAGAAGAATTCGTCAATTTTGAAGGAGTCATATTAATCATAAAATAAATAAAATAAAATTCAGTAGGGAATTGTTAAGTTCGCGGGCTGATTCGACTTTTCAAGATTTTTTTATGAAACATAATAATGTCGAATTTATAAACAGATTGGTTAAAAAGCATGTAAGTAATTATTTATTATTAACATTTGAAGTATTTTGATAATGACTTTTTGATATTCATTCACGGTTCATATTTAATAATGAAATAAATTTATATAACCAGTCTTTAGATAAATAGAGGAGCTTGGATATTTATTATTTTAAAGTAAGAATCTAGTTTAATTTCAATATATAAAAAGTATTCCTTCCCGCCATTAGAGAGATCTCCTCACTTAAAAGGAAGTATAAAGAAGCACACACGCCGTCGTCGAATTGCAGGAACACGTAACTTAATTTTTTCTCATTTAACGAAAAAAACCAATAAAATATGGAAGTGGTTGGTAGACTAGCGGTTACAACACCGGCTTTCGCATTGCTTCCTGCGGAGGTCGTGGGTTCGATCCCAGGTGCCGACCATCTTCCTCTTTCACGATACAATAAGCGTAGCTTACTGTGAAAGAGTCAAATATTGTATTTGTGTTAACTTAATAAAAAATAAATATATTATAATATTATGCTCCGACGACAAAAATGAAACTATTATTATTTGGCGCTGCAAATGAATAAATGTGTGTTACGAGTAAAAAACGACGATAAATTTAAAAGCATGAATTTTTAAAAAAAATCAATGAAGCCTTCCACCGGAAAAACATCACATATTACATTTATTATTATACGATAATTTGAATTGAATTTTGACATTTATTTTCAGTACAAAGCAATACGAAGTAGGCCACCACCAAGGTAGGATCCAGGGGGGGGGTTAGGGGGGGTCCTCCTTTACTTTGTGACCCCCCCCTGGTGCCAAGGCTGGATCCGCCCTTGGCCACCACTAGGCTTTGAGGTATTTTTTATTATTTATTTTTTTATTATTTTTTATTATCCCTCCAACCCGCCAAATTTTTATAATTTTGATTCCCATTATGCGCATGCGTAATAATAATGGAATCCTATTGGTGGCCACGGTTCTGTCTCGATCCGCTCGTTTTTCTCTTTTGACAGTTTCACGAACTGTCATTTATTTTGTTTTGACAGTTTAGTATTAGTGGTATGCTGTGGTGGTATGTGTCAAAGAATCAGAATGTTTGGTTTATAACATTTTTTAAACTTTAATAATAATTATCAGTAGTAGAATGTAATAAAAAAAATCTATCCTTAAACCATGGACCGAAAAGATGTTGATTCACCCCTTCGAACTATATTAAGTTATCCCATGAAACGAATTACTCCGGCTGTCCCTGTCCCAGATTGGCATTCACCATCTCCTAGCAGACCGATACCATCTCCCGTAAGTCTTATCATTTGACTGTACCAACATCAGTTTAATGACTCAAACAATATATCAATTATAAACTAATTGGTTTTGTTCACAGGTGGTATGTCCATCTCCATTACTTCCAACCAATATCCGTCAGACACCAGTCCAATTCACTTCACCTACGCCAAGAAATAATAGTTCAATACGAAATTCTGTAATTTCAAATAACGCCACGACAGTTGACAGTGAATCGAAAAATGATTTACGAAATACTGATTTAAATATACAAAGTAATCTATTTAAACCATGTGAGATTAGTGAGAAACCTCCATCAACACCTTCTAAGATTAGCGGCGAAGTTTCCTTTACACCAACACATAGTGCATTTACTCCACACGGTGTTTCTGGTTCTCAAAACCCACATGCTGGCATTGTACCTCACACTCCTATAGCCAGTGGACCTGAGCAAGCTAGGAGTAGTATCAAACTACAGTGAGTGAACCAAATGTTTACAATATTTAAAAGCTCTTTTTGTTTTCAATAAGTAATTTTGCATACTAATTAAAAAAGATGGAGTTCTCTGAAATATCATCTTTCAAAGCATATACCTACAACATATTGTGTGTAGACCATTCCTAAAAAAAAAAATATAAAACCTAACGATGGTCACTGTCTCAAGTGAATTATTATGTTTTTAACAGATGATTGATGTATTTTAGGAACTGCGTATCCACGGTTAACCTATGTTGTGAGTTAAAACTGCTGGACATATATTGCCGTACAAGATTCTCCGAGTATAACCCGTCAAGATTCCATGGAGTTGTTATGAGAATATTGGAACCTCGAGCTACTGCTTTGGTATTTAGGTTATGAAAATTCTGTTCTTCTATGTGCATTTCATATTTAATTGAATACAGTAATTTTTTGTTCATGGAAATGGATTTCTTTTACAGGTCTGGAAAAGTTGTTTGTACAGGAGCAAAAAATGAGCATGAATCATTGCTGGCTGCCAGAAAATTTGCTAGAATCATTCAAAAACTTGGAAATCCTGTAAGTTTTATTTTTGATATGCATGTTTCAACCCAGTCATTGACAGGCTGCTTAGTTTTTGTAAAGTGAGTTCTAAGTTAAAACAAAAAAATGACAAGTTGCCAGCTTATTGTTACTAACCTTACATTAATCATGGTAGAATTTTTAATGGTAACTTTAGAACACTACTGGTTTGATTTGCCAAAAATTAAGGTCAATTTCAAAACTCAAACCCATCATGAGTCTTTTCAATATGTCAAACTTGTTGAAAAAACTCATGCCCCCAGTAGGATTCAAACCTACAACCCTAACTGTAGAGAGGCGACAACCCCCAGGCCACCAGCTGGATGTAGAAAAATGCCAAGTGGTTGGATACAAATCTTACTAGTGAAATGATTGGATATATACTGAACCTTATTCATTTCTCTCCCCCATAATATGATATGGGAAATAAACATTTATTTTTTATTATTTTCACAATATATCCTTGATAACAATATGTCTTTTCCGTTTTATTTTTGCAGGTTCAATTTACAGACTTTAAAATCCAAAACTTTGTTGCCACAGCCGATTTACGTTTCCCAATAAGACTAGAAGCTCTCCAACAAGCTCATGGTCAGTTCACATCTTACGAACCCGAGCTATTTCCTGGACTTATTTATCGATTAGTTAGACCAAGAATAGTGTTGTTGATTTTTGTCAACGGGAAAATTGTATTTACAGGTAAAATTTTCCATATCTTGCTCTTAATACTTTGATGACTCCAAGTACCTACTCATAAAATAAATTGCATAATTCTTTTCAATCTATGATTTTATTCTTAATGTTTGTTTCAGGTGGTAAATCAAGAAATGACATAACGGAATCGCTAAATATAATATACCCAATTTTAAGAAGCTTTAAAAAGAATTAATTTTGAAATTCCAAAATTTACAAATTATCACAATTATTATTATTTACTATTCAACTATGTATCATTAAGATAGATTTACTTAGGTATAAACTATTTTACCCAGAGCAATTTGTATAATAGGCCAGGGAATTAGTTTTTTTGTATCTTATATGAAAATCAAAATCAATTATTTCAGAAATATGGCTTTTTGAGCATCTTTTAAGCAGGACAAGGAAATTTTGGGATTTCTGAGCGAAAACTGTGACAATTAATTTTAGCAAACCCCTTTTGAAGTTAGCCTTTTACTGCCTAAAGAATTCTTTACGGTGGATACGTTAGCATCTCAGTTAGTATCTAATTTAAAAACAAATGAAAAACACCAAAAACAAAATTTTACTAAAAATGATTTTTTTTTAATTTCCATCTTTTAATGTTATCAAAATCAGCCAGGTACAACCAGTGCAGCCAAAGAAATTGGAATTTAAAGTTTATAAATACGAAATACAAAAAGACTTTTTCTCCGACTTGATATTTTTAAGAAATATAGCTTTTTTGTGATACCTACTACCAAAATTTGTTTGATAAACCATTCTATTAAGTAAGTCCAGAATAAATTGTCAATATTATGAAAATAATCATGCCTTAATAGTTATATAATTTAAATTGAAAAATATTCTCATGTGTATGGAATTTCTCAGTTTATTGTATGAACCACCTAATAATGACTAAAAATTGTTAACATAAAAAAATTATCTATCGACTAAAATGACCCACTTAAAGTTCATTTATTGACCTAATTATTGTATTTTATTAGAATGCTGACTAAGACATTTATTTTCACCCAAATTGGAAACAAAATAATAATACGTTTATTTATATTTTTATGTTTGTAATATTATGAATGCTCATTCTTGGAAATATTTTCATTTCTGTTACATATGTAAAAATAGCAAAGATTTTGCCCCTTAACGTGCAAAACAACATTCAACATGTTTCATTTTTGATGAATGCCCCCTGCCGCCGTCCACTGGTTCTTCCCAAGTAGTTGTGCTGTATCCCTCTTCTCGCCTTAGCATTGATCTTTCAACCATCTCCCTGGTGACCAATCATAATGCGTTTGTCTCGTCTCGTCATTGCGTTGAATGCACCATTGCTCTTCTTCTCCATGGGTCTGCAAATTCTTACCAGCACTTTCTATTCGAAGGGATCCAGCATTTCTATCATTTTAATTGTTAGTGTTAGAGTCTTGCAACCATGCGCAAATACTGTCCTAATTACGGTCTTGTTAAAATTAAAAATTTTGCAAACCTGTAACAAATTTACCTCGTTTCTTTTAGATATTTTTTTTTTTTTTTTTTAAAATGAATCTGTGCTCACTCAAAGTGAACACAAATATACTCCATGACTCTTTCACAGTAAGCTACTCAAAGCTTGTGTCGTGAAAGAGGAAGATGGTCGGCACCTGGGATCGAACCACGACGTCCGCACCAAAGTAGGAAAGCCGGTGTTGTAACCGCTAGTCTACCAACCACTTCTGATTTACATACAAAAGTTTTTTTTGACCAAATGGATAAGAAATGCAGCAAACTTAAATTGCACTCTGTGAAAATCAAACAATAATGGCAATATTTATGTCAGTTTTTATTGTATTTGAGTATTTTGTACAACTATGATAATAATTTTTTTTATTAGCATCACATTTTACTAGTAAGTACATATTATTTTCCTAATCTACCTATTTTTTTGTCTGTATAATTTGTTTTTATTTTGTATATATGAGAAATAAATTGTGTTATTATTTCTAATTTAGTTTAATATTTCATTACAATTGAATCCATTATCACCAAAGTAACTTGTGACTAAATGAATAACGATGCTCGCCAAACTTACTGGAAAAGATGGTGACCTTGAAATGCAAAATTATTTTTGATGACATGAGGAGACAACCGCAAACTTGAAGCGAATTATTTTTTTAATAAATGAATCTGTGTTCACTCAAAGTGGCTCTTTCACAGTAAACTACGAAAAGCTTGCGTCTTGAAAGAAGAAGATGGGAGGTTAGATAAAGTTATGATTCTGTTCATGTAACTGGGCACCGTGCT
Source organism: Mystacides longicornis (assembly GCA_963576905.1). Lineage (NCBI taxonomy): Eukaryota > Metazoa > Arthropoda > Insecta > Trichoptera > Leptoceridae > Mystacides > Mystacides longicornis. The sequence goes on along the minus strand of OY756422.1, from coordinate 18,212,318 downwards.
GATTGTTCATATTACGTGTACAAAAAATATTAAATGATTTCTTGACAATGTCTACAATGTGAGTTAGGAGTTAGACAAAAGTGCCTGAGATTCAACTAAACTTAATAAAAGCCCAAAACAGCACAAACTTATTAATAATCAATTATTGATTTCCTTTCTTGTCATTCACCAAATAAGGATAGTTTAAATAGTTCAAGGGTAAATGTGCTCCTATTAAAGAAGGGTGTGATTGCAGAGTGTCCTGTGGTGTGTGGAAGGGATGTATTGGTCTTCTGGCTGCTGGGGTTGCTATCACATAGTTATTTCGCTGCACACCAGAATCATCCAAATGATCGGCGGGCAACTGATGCTGTTGTGCAGCTAGAGCCACTTGGTTAGGTTGTATCTTTGGAATATTGAGGTGATCTTTGTACTTATGCATTACCTAAAATTACAACAGTATTAATAAAAGTGATCAATCAACTACTAATGTATATTATTTTTATAAACGCAATGATTTTTTGAAGCTAGAAACATTAAAAGCTAACCATAGTTTTTCTTCGGAAAAATCCTTTTCCACAAATATCACAATGATGATTTTTAATGCGGGTATGAGTTATCATATGCCTTGAGAGATCTCCTGAGGTTATGAATCCTTTATTACACACAGGACATACCTAGAAAACATCATAAAAAAGAATTAAATTTGACGTCGTAAATACAAGTCAAGTACTTATGACTTTGTTCCCAAATATTTTATATTATGATCTAATTACTATGGGCACTGCCATGTTTGTAATCGAGTGGATTACTATTGAATAACAAAAACATAATGGGTTGCAATGAAAGATATTTTTTATTAAATCAATCTGTACTCACTCAAGTGAACACAAATACACTCTTTGACTCTTTCACAGTAAGCTACTAAAAGCTTGTGTTGTGAAAGAGGAAGATGGTCGGCACGTGGGATCAAACCCACAACCTCTGAACAAAACAGTACGAAAGCCATGACAGTTGGCCGAGGAGAGCTGTTTCTGCCTCCATCAGGGTCCTGAAGACCCTCTCACACCGTGTTACGTTCATTTGAAGCAGAGCTGAGGGATTGAGACGTGGTGTGGGAGGAAATCTTGTTGCCTGAGCGTGGTGGAAGGCTCTTGTTGCCTCCCTATGCCCCTAAGTGAGATCATAAACGGAATATGCAACTCTACATTAGAGCATCAAATCAAATCATTTAATTGTGAATAGCTCTCACCATACATGTTTATTTGGATAAATAATTAAAATTTATCTTAATTGAATGTGAACAGTGACTAAAATTTTGTAATTGGTTTTCTTACCTGATCTCTTAAACCAGAATGTATTTTTTTGTGACACTGGAAATTCCCTAATGCCGCAAATCTTTTACTAAAAATAAAAATTATATTAAAATAAATATCAAGTATATTTATACAAAATTGTAAAATACTACCAAGTTTTACCTGCAAATTTCACATTGAAACGGTTTCTCCCCACTATGTGTGCGCCTATGTACAGATAAATTGTGCTTCTGTGCAAATTGGCGAGGGCACTCAGGGCAAGCAAATGGACGTTCACCTGTATGAGTTCTAGAAACACAATAATATACAACCTTTATTGAAAAAAAAACAACTTAAAACGATAATTATTTGAAACAGAATGATTAACTGACATTAGGGAGTCGATTTTCGAGTCTTGGCGGTTGGTTTGTTGATTTATGATGGTCTCAAGTTTGCAATATTTTTTTAACTACATTTTTTTTTTGTGCAAAATCCTAAACCAACACACGTATCATTTTGATATGTATCATTGGTTTTTTTCTTGTTATGGTTCTATGGAGAGAGCTGGGTAATATTTATTGATTATTGTGTTGTCGATTTGATTTTGATTATTGTTGTTGAGCCACTGTTCGTTTAATGATCGATGTAAATTTTATTCAAAATGACTAAGATGTAAAAAATATGTACATACTCGTAAAATTTCCTCATATTGTATTTTTTTTTGTAATTATTATAAGTATGTAACATTGTAATTGGCGTTTTTCGCCGTATATTTTATAAATAAATAATCAGACCCAAATGTATAATATTTAACATTTTTTCATGTGAAACGTCAAATACAGGTGACTGGTAATTTGATTAATTCCTTGTAAGAGGTTATACTAGAACAAATTTGAAGGCGCGGAATCAGTTCAACGTCGCTATACTAATGCTGGATGACCTTGTGTGATAACAAAGCGCAGCTTTGAATTTAATTCTTCTTGAAGTAGAGCCGTTTGTATCAAAACGCCTACGCATTCATAGCACCATCTGACCGCTTAGTAAGGTTTATTTTCCAAAACTGCAGTAAAGTGGAAAACATTTATACCTTTACGAAAAGCTTATTAATTGGGGAAGTTTATCCTGTGGTTTGTACGCCAAGTATATTATACTTTTTTGGAGTAAATAGCTTAGAAAAATCTAAATTAAAAATGAAAATAACTAACTTGTGATTTTAAAACATTGTATTTCTGAGGTTTTTGAAATTTTCTTCTTGATTTTTTACTTCAACCATTCCTTTTTTCTTTAGCTATTGGAAAAATGTATTTTTAGTTTCCAAAATGGAGTACTTTGTTCACAATTTTCAGTTTTAGGTCAAAAGGTGGAAAAATTAAAAAGTTAAATAACTCGAAAACCACTGGGATTTTCCCCTGGTTAATGGGAAAAAAATTGTTACAAATTTGTTATAGCTCTTTCAAGGAATGTATCGAATTACCAGTCACCCCGTATATCTTTTTTTTATTATTGGCATTGTATCTATCTAGGGACGATTTTGTGTCTTTTGACTTCCATAAAACATGTTTAACATAAAATAATTAATTAATTAAAAATTTAATTAATAAATTAATTTATCCCTGATGGATTGTCTTTCTTTCAAAATTATATTTGAAATGATGAGAAAAAAACTAGTGGTATTTGTATGTGAAAACAACTATTCAATCAATTTCTTACAATAGGTTACAATTTCAATTTACATAATATTATTTTATTATTACACAATTCATATTAATATAACTAATTTCTTCCTCTCTCATAAAACGTGTAGAGAGAGGTATTCAACAATAAACACTTTGTCCAACAGATTGTAATGAATGAAAGTTTTATACACATATTTAAATATGCTGACCAGCTTTCAAGAACAGAGTGTCGATAGATCCTGAATATTTCAACGTGAATATACCACAATATTGAAATTAATGTAACAATAATGGATTACCTAATGTGCATTTCAAGTTGAGCCGCACATCTAAAAGTTTTTCCGCACTCAAAACATGTTTGTGGTTGTTTAGGTTTTGGTTTGGGACCTCTTTTTAATTTTTGGTCGTCAGGTTTCTTTTTAGAATTCACCTTTTTTCTGTAATAAAATATTACTAAAAAATTTAAAACGCCGCAAATTGATAAGTGAGTGAATGTCATGAAAAAAGGTAAGTTTTACTTTTTTTTCTTCACTGTAATATCTTTTGTTTCTTGAAGGACTATAATTTTAGAATATACTTCTTCGGTATTTGTGGCAACATCTTTAACATCTGGAAATTTATAATCTAATCCTAAATACTGTCTTAACCGTATATCTGAGTTTTCAGATTGTCTTTTGAAATGGTAGGATACGCCTAGCCTACAAATACAGCTATTACAAATATGCGAGGGCATTCCATCGTCGATTTGAACCTAAAAACGGTAACAATTATCAACTTACTATGAATTAAAATTATATTAAATATTTTAAACATTAAAACGCATATGTATTTAAGGAAATGAAGTAAAAAGTAACCTTAATTTTGGTACAAAACATCAACATTTGAAAAGGCATTATTCCAAAATCAGAAGTAAACAAAGATGTCAAAACTCCTTCTTCTAAGCAAATTCTACAAACTTTTTCAACATCAAAGGACATTTCTAGTATATTTTTCAGTCATTAATTATCATTTCAATATAAATTATTTTCAAACCCCAAACAAATATATTCTGACAGAATGCCAAAAACTGTCAAATATAAATGTCAAATCAATCTATGGTCAACAAACACGACATCTTTCGGTGGGGGCTGTAAGCTCTTTAGGCGCGAATTTACGATTTAATATTGTATTTTGATGGAAAACTATTAAAAACCACAAATCACTCTTTGAGGGTGGAATGCCTAATTAATAAACTATTAAAAACACACTGACTTAATAGTTTTTATTTTTATTGTACACCAGTCACAGATTCTGTAATGTCACATTTCGGAGACATGATGCTATAGAAGTTATGTTTGAGTATTTCATAAATCAACAAAGGTACCTAAGCAAATAAGTATCTCAGACCCCGGATAAGTATTATTATTTAATTATGCTATTGTTCCATTCATTCCTACAAGTATCCACTGAACTCGATTATAAGATGAGTGCATGTTTATCATGTACATGTATATAACACTCCATGAAGGGATCCATGATGATGTTTCATTAGAAAATAAATTTTACGACTTTGAAGAAATTGTTGTCAGAGGCACTTTAAAATTTTTTTTTTTTAATTTGAAAACTATAGTGATGTTAACGGGCAGCTGGAAAATTGGTTACACATTAAATGCTTAAACCTCAGTAAATTCTGGACATATCCCCGTAAGTTCACCAAAGAATTATTTTTTCGGTACACAGTATTTTTTATTAATTTTAAAATTTTTATTATCTATTACATCAAAAATATTGGAATTCCATTCTTAACCATCTCGATATAATTATTTATTTCAAGTTTCCTGCTCGTTAGATGATAATATCTAATGCCTTGATATATGCGATTGCTTCGTCGGGCAGAGCGAGTCTGAGAAGCTGCTGCTGCGGTGGTATGCCTTTCTTCACATTCAGCAACCACACAAGTGAATTTTACTTCTTCTACCCCTTTTATGAAAAGCGAAATGTGACTGGCATACGCTAAATAAAAAATCTTTATTTCACTTGGATTTTCTACTCAGGATATGAATTTTGTCAGAGGTGAGGGGATAGTTAGAAGGAACAATGGTATTCAGATAATATTATGGACGTCAAGGAATGTAATTTTTTATATATAACAAATAAAAAATACACAGTTTTTGATAAATAAAATAAAATTTATTAATCTGAAACTAACAACAGCAATAATTTAACAAAAAAATAAACTTTGATGAAAACAACTTCGGTATAAGATGTGAAACAATAGCAAATCAAACATTGGCAACAGCGGGGATTAACTTTTCATAAATATCAATTCCCTTTAAGAAAATATCAGCTTCTAGAAATTCATTATGGTCGTGCAATAAAACAGGGGTGTTGGCCATTGGAGAAAAGCCAATTGCAGGAATACCAACACCTCTGACGTAGCGGCTATCCGTTCCACCAGGGAATATCCTTGGTAACAATTTCAATTTCCTAAAAAATAATACAATATAAATATTTTTTTTATAATAAACATGGTAACAAAACAATATTTTATTTAAAAGTTTTTCATACTAACAATTCATCCGAAGCCTTCTTGAATGCTAACCAAAAGGGGTTGTTCCCATCCAATTTGGTTGGTTCTATGTAAGGATTTTTTTGTTCATATTCTATAATGATTCCTTCACCAGCCTCTTTACACCATTGGTTGACCTAAAAATTTGAAATTAAGTTTGAAGTTGTGCATTTTTTGTCTTGAAGCATTAACTCGTTGACTGTCTCCGCATTTTAGGTACCCTCTCTCTCTTTGCTGGGCCTCGAATTCGAGGATCCCATAACACTCACCGACTTTGGTGTATTCTAGTATGTGCTAAGCCATTTTAACTACTAGGAGTTGTCGCACAAGTATAAAGTAGCCTAATAAGTAAAAAAAATGACATAATATACATTATAATTTTCATTTTCTACCATCATTTACTGAGATAGGCTCCCCTATTATTTATTTAATTCTTTATGCACATATTAAAAATTAGTGTATAAAAATAACAGTGTATAAAAATAGTGGGCAATGGTGGGATTATTGCCGAAGCAATCTCTAACATCCAACCACAATAATTTATTTTTATAGGGGGTTGTTAAAAAGACACTGATAGATTCAATCCTTCGCTAGTGATTTTTCAGTCTAAACAACCACCTGTTTTATACATGTAAGAACACAGGGCGAGAACCCAGTGCTACGTAACTCGCACAAACAAAGAATTTTTCAAATAGGTAGGTATTTGTTTTTAAAAATCAATCAGAAATGAAAAAAAAATACCATGTTCTCAAATTCTTGGTGTTTTACATCAATACCCAGCCGTACATCAAAAACAACTGTCAAAGACTCTGGAACAACGTTTGGTTGGACTCCACCCTGTAAAATAATTCAACAATTAACACTTGCGCATGTAAAGGTTAAAAAATAGCCAAATGTTATACTAAAAAATTATTTGTGTTACCTTGTCAAAGACATCAAGCAAGCTGTGAGAAATTCAAACCCTTAAAGTAACCTATTTAAATAATTTGTTTCACTCTTAAAATTATCAACAGTATCTCGTGGTGTAACCCACTTTTTTAAAAGAGGTTGATTCTCCTACGACCTCGTTATTCTACACTATTATATTCTTCTTCTTCCTGTGCCATGTCAGGTCCCTCCCCAACGTCGGCTACTACTCCTGTCTTGGGCTATACGGAAGAGTTCCTCCACCTGCTGGATTCCGGTCCATTGCCTAATTTCTTAACCATAACATCTGCTGTCTACCCACACCTTGATTTCCATCAATTTTTTACACTTCATTATCAGGTGAAGCAATTTGTATTTGGTGTTGCGATATATAGGTACATACATTCGTTAATAATCTCAAATTAATTTACAATTTTATCCCCAATAATGGATACAGAATAATTTAATTCTGTACTCAATGCATTACAATCATGCTTGCAAAATGTACTGTTTTAAACAATTTCAATATCATATTGTAAAATAAAAAATTAATCTTACGCTCATCATTGTCAAGTTTACAGTGGTGACATCTCCAACAGTTAAAGATGGATTATCTGTCAACTTCTTTTTCTCGCAAGCCCTGAAGTCCATAAACTTGTCCACCAAATATCTCACTTTTTCCCCGGCATTGTTTTCCAAGAGCAACGAACCATGACCAGGTTTACCAGGGCATTTGATTATCAAATCTGTGTGAATAAAGAAATAATTATTTGACAGTAAGATAAGAGGGAATATTAAATTTTGTAATAAATAATGTCCGCTTTATCACAATCAAATTTAAACAAACATAATACAGTAAGAAATAATATACAATACCTATATACTTACAGATTGCTTCATAATGTATTATGATGATATGGATTTTATCTCTAATTAACTAACGTTTAAACATACTAATTTAAAGAATAATTTATTTATTGCGAATGTGGGCATACTTACGCCAAATACTCCTCTCAGCATAGTACAGCAAGTATTCGTCTGTTGGGCTAGCCATACCTTCATCCAATGAAAACCCTAAATTAAGAGCCTTAAATTCATCTGTTAGTACAAATTTTTCCATACCGTCAACGCCACCAATTTCTTCATCTAAAAATGAGAATTTGACAAAATAATTACAGTCTAATCTTTGAAATATTACAGACTTATAGATGTAGATGAGTCCGCTTTTAATTGCTATTTACCAGGTACAAAGCTTATATGTAGAGTTCTCCGCAGTCGAATGTTCTTTGCTTTTAGTCTTCTGATTACCTCCAAATACTGCATGCCTACACATTTCATATCTTGCGAACCACGAGCAAAGATTTTTCCACTGTCATCAATATGAGCGCTAAATGGCGGATACGTCCAGCTATCCTAGGAATCCAAAATGTATTTTTATCCAACCATTTTATTTTTCATACTGGTCATTGCAATAATTATTATGGAAGCATTTAGAATAAGTGTTTGGTCTTTGCTTTATGTTCTTGTTGTATTGATACTGTGATAAGAAAATTATCTAAAGCCACTTAAATTTATACTATTTACTGTAGCCTGTAACTATGTATATTGTTTGTACATATATGAGACAAATTAAGAATTGATTCATTATGTCATTTAAACATAGTGATATATAATTACGTACAGCAAAAACAGGCACTACATCCATGTGCGAGTTGAGCATGCAGGAGGGTAAAGATGGCTGAGTCCCTTCCCAGGTCATGATGAAGATAGGTTTATTAGGAACTGCATAGTATATTTTATAAGGGAGATCTAACTCGGACGCCTGTCGTTTTAAAAATTTTATACACGGCTCTGAAAATAAATGTTCAATTTAAATTTTTTACAAAACATTAAATGAGTAATTAAATTTCAAAAACTTAAAAAAGTTGACTTGTAGATTTTCTTCTTCAATGTGGGTATCCTTCTTTTTGGTTGAGTCAATCAATCGGTGTATAGTCCCATAAAGACCCCACTTAGGGGCATAAGGAACAGACAAGAATTCTCCACTGCACTCCATCCTGGGCAGCTTCAATGGCAGAAAAATATTTTTATTTTCGTTTAAAAAAGTATTCCGCTAATAGTTCACACCATTATTTATATAGCTTTGCATACTCAATAATATTTTTACAATAAAGACTAAATTTTATATAGTCCTAGATCAGTTTTTGTCATCTCTCAACTAAATTAATATAAATTTAATATTGCATGGAGTAGTTACAAATTTAAACGGGATATATGTGAAGGATGTGAGCAATTTGTTTCACGATCATGCGATATCATTTACACACATATATATATATATCACTTATTATATTGTAAATAACTATTATATAGACCCGTCCCTCACCAATCACTTTATTCCATGTTCATGACCTTCTTGTACTTCTAAGTAAGTAAATAAAAAAAACACACCAAATACATTTTTCCTGATAAACTCAATTGAAATTAATTATATCATGCATAAAGGTTAATAAAAGTGAGTTACCTAATAAATACTATTCTTCTCTAATAAAATGAGATTTCATGAAGGAAAATAATTCAAACTAAACTATTAAATACAAAAAAATATCCAATTTAAGTATATTGTAGGCGATGGTGTATAAAAAGGGAAAACCAACATGTTTTTTTTTATGCTCATACATAAACTTATAGGATATTTTAGTATAATCACACATATTTATGAAGATTTATTATAAACTTGGATGAGGAAAAACAATTTATAACAAATTCTTACTCACCATAATCTACATTTGGATGGACACTAGGTATCTGAAGATATTCAACAAATCTTTGAACAGATGGGTCGTCTAAATAGGATGACATTTCAATTTAACTGAAAGATTTTCAAATCAAAACAAAAAGACAGAAGAAATAATTAAACCTCCTCCGAATGCTCGTCTCTTTTATACTAAACAATGTTTTATACAACTAACCACACAGAAGCAATGTATTTGATTATACTTGGTGAATGGTGGTACTATCTGCTGACTTGGCGTTATCATTATATTATTACACTCGTACGGAGTGTAAATCAGATGTGGACTTGCATCTTTATAATTATTATTTACCTTATCTCCAGGTAGACAATCAGAACAATAAACAAAATCAAGACTGTCTCCCTTCATTGTGTACATATTGTAGGCAATTTGATTATCACTTTTTCATTTTCATGTGAAATTTTTAATCTGGTGTTCTATTTCTAGACATTGTGTCACATCTGCTTACACAAATTCTTTTTATAAACCAAACATAACAAATGAAATAACACCGATGGCAAAGCAGCGATTTAAAACTGACATTTTCTAACTCAGCTGATAAAGTAGGTATGCCCATAGATTTTTATATATAACTACCGGTATGCCCGATATAGGTACCTACTTCTTTCTAACTTTGACATTTTAAAGGAATGGGTATGTAAACCTTCGAGTAGTAATAATCAAAGATTATTACTCAAAGATGTAAACCAAAAAATACCACATTTTTACGTTCTGTGATTTTTACAAACAAAAATCAGCTGATTATAACTGTTTTTTACATAAAATTTTCTGTTTTTTTTTATTTTATTTTGATTGGACATAAACAAAATAATAAAATTAAAAGCAAAACGTATTTTAGTATCAGTATCGTTTTACATTTTTATACCTATTAATACATCTCTTGTAGATGTAACTTTGGTGCCAATCTTAATATATAAAAATGGAGAGCTATTTCCCGATGTCATCGCATCACGCCTAAACGGCTGGACCGATTTCGCTAATTCTTTTTTTGTCGTGTAGGCTTTTATCAGGAGAATGTCCTTTTAGAAGAAAAAAAAAATAAGAAAAATGCATGGAAAATAGAAAATTAAAGAAAACTCTATTATAGTACTTTTTACCTTATAATTTTCATTCCAATTTTGACAGAAATTGTCAATTGGTGCGATTGACAGAATGCGGATGGAATATACATGGTTTAAAACAGACGCATCGTTCGGAATCACATTGGTCAAATCAGGGCCGTCGCGTGTGTGGGGCGACCGAGGCGGTCGCCTTGGGCGCCGCGATTAGAGGGGCGCCGCCGTGGGCAAAAAAATCTATTTTGCTTGTAGTACAGTCCAGGGATTCACATGCGATCTCATAGCTGAGAAAAGCCAAAGGAATGCAATATTTGCTATAAAAAGTTTAATCAATTTTTAAATTTAAATCTTAAAAAAACTCTAACTAAATTTTATTTTCATTGCAAACTAGCAAGCAACAGGAAATTTTTGGCTAAGAGACGTCGCCAATCTAGGGAAAGAGCGACTTCATAGCGGAGAAAAGCCATACGAATGCAATATTTTCAATAAAAAGTTTAATAAACACCCATATGCTAAAATAAATCATCGCGGAGAGTCTGTTTAAATGAGCCTGACTAACGGAAACAACGACGAAAAGAAAGACAGGTATCAGATAGTATAAAATATGTAGTATAAAAATAAATACGAGTTTTATAGGGGGGGGGGGGGCGCTGATTATGATTATCCCGAACCAAAACTGGAGTGAACAAAATTACGAGATTTATGAGGGGGGGGGGGGGCGCAGATTAAAGCCTCGCCTTGGGCGCCTGAAAACCACGCGACGGCCCTGGGTCAAATGATATTTAATTCATCACCATACAAATTCGAATTCAATATTCATAGTTAGGAACACAGGACAACGTCTGTCGGGAAAGCTAGTACATAATAATATGCGTCTTGCGTAAGTATTATAATATTATTTTATATCCATATCGAATGATCACAGACTTTTACATATTTCACCAAAGATCATTGTAATATAAATGCTCTATAAAATAAGTAGGTATGTGATTTTGTTTTTACTCAATTTTGTTACATGTTAAAATATTTATTAAACCGCATTTGTAAATAATAAACCTATAGCTGTTTTGGTGTTATCAGATCTAAACTAATGATAATATCAAGTTGGCATATAAATTATCGTACTTAAAAATACTTTAATTAAATTTGAATTCATATTTTTACTATATTTATAACCTATTGTGTAGTTAACGCCAAAAGATACTTTATATTAAATAAGTATGCAGCAATAACAACTGATAAATAAATAAAAAGTGTAAATAGTTGCATTAGGTATACAAGACTTTCATAGAGTAAGTACCTACATGGTTACAACTTGTATTGTATCTTTTTTAATATTAAGAGGTACCTACCCACCAAATTTATTTTTCTTTACATACTTACCTACCTATCTATGTATTTTTCAATTTCATAGATAGGAACATTCAATGTAAAAAGTAGCAGCATATTTTTTTTTAATATAAATCTCTACTTATTTCAGTGATAGTAATGTGGATGAGTCCATTCTGCTCACACGTGCATACCAGAATCTTGTTCTTTGCCTCCCCCATCTTACTATATCTTCAACTTCACATATATCCCGATTATGAATCTGAATGTGAATACAAGTTCGACATCTCTCAAATTAGAAAAGCTTGTGTAGTGAAAAATGCTAGACAGCAGTATGATTCAAAAGTGGTTGACTGAACCACTAGGCTACCAATCACTATAAATTATTTAAACTACCCTTCTTCCGGCCCTGTAGTGCTAAATTCAAATTGCAAAATAAAACACATTTTTTAAGGGGTACCTACCTAATAATAATAACTTTTATTGAATAAACAAATACTTACATATTTCCAATCCAATCCAAACTCCCTTTACGCCCCACTTAGGGGCATAGGGAGGCAACAAGAGCTCTCCATTGTGCTCGATCTTGCGCAATGTTTATGACCTCCTCCCACACCATGTCCAAATTACCCTCTCATACTGGAACACAGTATGAGAGGGTCTTCCTCGTCTTCGGGACCCTGATAGGAGGAAGAACAGCACTCTCCTCCGCCAACTGTCATTCGGCATCCTTAACACATGTCCCAGCCAAGCCCATCTCCACCCCATAATGGTAGAAGTAATGGGCTCACGCTGGGTGCGCCGGCGTATAGCGTTGTTCGGGATGTGGTGGTACCATCTTACGCCCAGAATTCTCCTGTAACACTTCATTTCAAAAGCTGAGACTTTTTGTGCCTGGGCTTTGGTCAGGTGCCAGGACTCACACCCATATAGGAGAATGGGCAACACACACGCATCAAACTTACATATTATATACAACAACAAAATACATTAAAGAGATTTGAATACAAATAGGTATATACTTACACGAAAACAGTGCAACAAATTATGCATCTGATTTAGAAGAAGTGCAGATATTATGTGTAGGTACAGAAGACCCTGTTAACAACCCTAGGTACAAAAATTGAGTAAGTATTTCGTACAAGGATAAGAAAAATGATTGTGTATGTCTTCCCAGTTGCCTTGATCCATGAGTGTTCTCCCAGATATTAAAAGTTACATAGAATTGAGTAAGTTAAGTCAGTCAAATGTCATGAAAAAATACCCAAATTGCGTTCTTGAGCAGGTGATGGTAATGATGTCCCTTATATTTTATTTTATGTTTTACTTCTTCTAACAGACAATTTCAATAACTTTATTACATAATGTTGTATTAAACTAAGTATTACTAGTCAAAATGGTGCAAAGAAAAATAATATATTGAACATTGCCTGATATGGCACGAACACTCCACTATAGGGTGGTAGAAGAAGAAGAATGTTGACTGACTGGACGATTCTGAAATAATGGAACAGTTTCTCTTAAAGCTTGGGAGGGTTAATCCGTTTTCAAAATCTGGTAACTAGGTCTTTATTACTAGGGAGTTTTGATGTTTGTATTCATAAAATGAAACTCATGTATAAAATCATATTTTTAATTAAAGAATAACACAACTCATACAAAAATTAATTATAGGTATAAAAACCAATACACAAAAATCAGTGAAAATAAAATTAAGGAAAAAGATATAGGTTTTTATCAAATTTATTAAATACAGTCAACATTTTTATTTTAAATACAAATAGTTCTTTCATATATTTTATTAAAAAACAATCATCGATAACATAAAGTTATTGCTACAAAAGTTAATTTAAATGCAGTTACTTCCCATAAGACCTAGCGAGCTAATAAATTCTAAAAATGTTTCCACAATATATGCTCTTTGTAAATGAAAATAAAAATTTGTATGAGATTGAAAAAACATTGACTTTTTCCATTAAGTTATCTCTTACATCCTATTGTCTTGCATTGATGATATCAACAAACTCTGGCTTAAGACTAGCTCCTCCTACAAGGAATCCATCAATATCGGGACATGCCGCCAACTCTTTGCAGTTTCCACCAGTGACAGAACCTCCATATTGAATCCTCACAGCGCTGGCAATAGCCTCGGAAACGTTGGCTCCAATCCATTTACGTAGGGCTGCATGAACTTCTTGAGCCTGGAAATTATTTATTTCAGTTGAAATCAAAATCATTGATGAAACGAATCACACTTATATCAAAGATTTTAACATATCCATGACCATATTGTAAAATGACGATACATCACAGTTAAGATACACCAGCAAAAAATATGTTTTTATAAAATCTTGAATAATAATTGAATAATTACCTGTTGTGGTGTAGCAGTTTTTCCAGTGCCAATGGCCCATACGGGTTCATAGGCAATCACAACGTTGCTCCAATCTGCCCCAATTGCACCAGCAATGGCTTTGGTCTGACGGAAAACAACTTCTTCAGTTTTGCCAGATTCTCTTTCTTCTAATGTTTCACCAATGCATGCAATCACTTTCAAGCCCGATTGAAGAGCATGGGCCACCTACAATTTAATAAGAATAACAAGGTGAATAAAGTCATAATATATTACTTGATATCATATATAATATAAAAGAAAGTCGGGTTAGTGCGAACACTTATAACTCGAGATCGGCTGAACAGATTGTGATGATGTTTGGTTTATTGGATTCTTCTCCGCTCCGGATAACAAAATAAGTATTAAACATCGAAAAAGGGATAGAAAAAAATATAATATTAAAGTTAGTATGAAACGGATTTACTGGTAACAACTCCATCTGTGAAAAATTCCATAACACAATTTTTTTTTACTTGACAACCATTGAATGTCAAAATATTGGTACGCAGATTATTGATAGAATTTCTTCCAAGCTTTGAGAAATAATTTTTTAACATTCAAACATATTTAAATGTATAAATTACAAGTTCAAAATCAATATTCATAGTAAGGAAGGACTACAAAACAACGTCTGTCGGGAAAGCTAGTAATAATATAAAAATGCCTTGATATTTCATTCAAAGTTAATAAAGTTTGTTAAACATGTATGCACAATTAGTCTCTAAATTTGAAAACGAGTGCAGAGCTAAAGGAAAAAAAAAGTTTTATTATCCGGTACATACTATGTTTTGTAAGGAGCATTATAATCTGTCATAAATAACTTTGAAACAAAATACTTTGAAATGATTTTGCTTATAAAGGAAAAATAATGTGTTTAAAATGTACCCATTAATACCACAATTCGAGTGTTAAGTGGGTTGAATTTTTATTGCATAAAGCGTCGAGTTTATATTAAAGCTTGGTTGAAACCATTGCTAATTCAACGATTATTAAAAATAAATATTATTCACTTTTCAGTGTTTTTTTTTTAATCAATAAATAGGTCAATATTTATAGGTTGTATCAAAATTCTTGAATTTGGGGAAATACTGAAATTGTTGAAAAGAGCAACATCAAAGTTGATTAGAATATGGATCCATCAGTAAAATTTAAACCCAAGAGGTCTTTTTGAAATACAGTCTGACAATCTTATTCATACTTTAGAAACAAGGTATTGAATTAACATAAAAAAATAATACTAAATCTTTCAAGTTGAATCCGATTAGAAGTCAAAATAAATTTACCTTATCTGCAATGAGTTGATCACTTTCCCCGAAAATAGCCCTTCTTTCTGAATGACCAATAATGACCCATTCACATCCAATGTCTTTTATCATTGCTGGAGAGATTTCACCTAAAACAAACGGCATATTATGTATTAGATTTTTTGTTTAAATATTATGAAAAGAAAAAAATTACTGGATTAAATTTATCTTTTCCACCAACCTGTGAATGCTCCTTTTGCAACTTTGTAGCAGTTTTGGGCCGCCACTCCAAACTGGGCTGGCAGATTTGACCGTGTGAAATCTAAATATATTGCGGGACAACCGAGAACAATCTGCAAAAGAAAATTCCATCAATATACTGAACTAAATTCGAAATTAACTGTGGACAGAATCATCATAATTCAAACTTCTCGATCAATCCTTCTTAAATATTACTTTAAAAATGAAATTCACCTCAGTGTTTGGATCTAAAGTTGCCTTCTTCAGTGTGTCCATTATTTCAGTCAACTGTGCCTTGTCTCCATTCATCTTCCAGTTTCCTCCGACACAAAATTTACGAGCCATCTCCAATTAATGATTTCTCTGCATGGGAGAGTTAAAAAGAATTAGAATAACTGAAACTGGATTATGTTTGAGAATCTATATTTATATCGAAAAATATCGAAAAATAAAACCAGGGAATACAACAAAGCTCTTCACTTTAGTTACATGTTAAATGATGAGTGAAATTTTTTGCAGTTTTAATTTGTACAGAGTTAATGTATAACCAGTTTAGGGAGCACGAAACTGATGCTATCCTCTTTTTCAGTTCAGGCTTGACACTGGTGGTAATCATTTCAAACAATAAATGAAAATACTTTCCTTATACGATATATTGATGTATTTACGAAGAATCATTAAAAAAAAACAATTAATTTGAGTGCTGTATTACTTTTTTTTTCTTAATTAGGCATTCCACCCTCAAAGAGTGATTTGGCTGTATTTATTATCTTACATACTAGAAAAATAAAACACATATGCCAGTTAATTTAAGTCACTATCTAGAATATATTCTAAATT
This sequence comes from Mystacides longicornis, assembly GCA_963576905.1. Taxonomy (NCBI): domain Eukaryota; kingdom Metazoa; phylum Arthropoda; class Insecta; order Trichoptera; family Leptoceridae; genus Mystacides; species Mystacides longicornis. The sequence goes on along the minus strand of OY756422.1, from coordinate 18,195,992 downwards.
TCGAGGTGACATTGAACAAAAATTCAATAAGTTTGGTGGCATCGATGAGGGAAACAAATGTACCTACTTAAATTGATTGACAAAAATTAAAAGTATAATTCTTTGTAAGTTATAATATACTAACATACCAAAAACTGTAAATTAAATCACCGGCAGTAAAGACCGAAAAAATTAACACACCGACACGGGCAAACCGATTACGAAATAACACGAAAGTGACGAAAAGAAAATGCCCCCTCCCACCCAAAGTACGTTTTCTGTCAAATCAAGGTCAAACCGGTCAAATAAAGTAAAAGATTAAGGGTGGATCTTTTGAACAAGCATTATACAGTCAAATAAGTTTTAATGGAGGATTAACTCACTAATGTCCCATTAGAGAAAAAAACGGATCTTTCAACTGTCAAATAGCGACGATTGGGGCATTAAACACCTTAATGAAAGATTAAATTTAGTGGGCTGTTCCAACAGCCAATAGCACACTAATGGACAATTTATAACTGTCAAAATGGTTGCCAATTTTGTCTGTTTTCATACCGTTTTTCGAAATTGTTGATGATTCTTATTATGAGAGAGCCCATTTTTTTCGACCAATTTATAAATCGGATTACAATGCTTTCTATAAAGCATCAAAATAGGAACTATGCGGTACTAAAATATCGTCTATTTTATAAAAAATATCTCACTTTTTTAGTAATGCTAAGTGAAATGTCAAAATCACAAGATGACGCACGTAGTACATAATATTATTATAAACCAATGGGAATAATCTCGAAATACTTATTTTTAATACAGAAAATAATATATATGAATTATTTTATATATTTGTTTGGGTTCCCTTTTAAAAATATTTAAATAACATAAATAAAATAAAACTTGACTTGACAGTTGCAGTAAAACAAACACATAAGACCTTGTCTGTCATCTCTTTCTAACGAATGGTGTTTACCACGCGTCTCGCTCTCACACATGTATAGAGTGAAGATAGCAACAAGTTCAATATTGCCAGTCGCAAAAAAAAACAAGATAATTGTCAATTAACCAATGGTCCATTAAATTTCTCATGAAAGACCCGTTTTGAGTTAGTGGATCCTTTAAAGTTATATGTCCATTTACTATTAGGCTGTTTAATGCTCATTCGAAATACCGGCCCTAAGGTAGCCATACACAGCCCGAAAAATAGTTTTGACAGTAAATACCAAGCATGTATTTTCATTGGTGACACGTAAATTGGTCGAATTACAATTTGACGAATGGCAATTAGTCGAAGTGACAGTTCACCGAATGGCAATTTTACGAAATCACAATTCGTCGAAAAATTCGAATTATACGGTAAATTCACAATTCATCGAAAATTTCGAATTACCCATTAAAATTCACAATTCGTCGAAATAGCGGCTTTATGTTGGTAGCATTGTGGTATGCACAGAACACATATACTCTCTAACGAGAGGTATGAATACATCTGTGACATACCCACTCCAAAATCCGACAGATGATGAACGCAGCTCTACAAGGACTAATGTTGTTTTTTGATAAAAAAATAAAAAAATCCCTTCTACAAAATCTTTTTTTTTGCAATGAATGTAAAAATGACAGTTTAAACGTTATAGATACGTAAATAACAAACACAAAAAGAAGAAATAGTATAGGTAACACTAATTTGTCTAATCTAACCCTAACCTAGTTCTTGTGAAATGGTCTTGTTTTGATGCTCTCATTGCAATACTTTATTTATTATGTATGTACTTTTTCACACTTCCACATGGTACTAATACTAAAGGGACCCTTTACATCCTTTTAGTACTGCACAAAAAAATAATTCGACTAGGTATATTCTCCACTTTTTTAATTTTTTTCAAAATTTTTCAGAAATTACGATACATAATTTCCAAAAATTTTAATTGTTTTGTTACGGATTTTTTGTTTTTGTTATTATTGTATACCTACCTACTGTGTGTTATTGTTTTATATGATTGTTATTCAGAATGATGAACCCATGCGTCCTATAAAGTAAAGGACCTACGGGAGATATTGTAAAATAAAATAACTAAACAAAATGTAAACAGGAAAGTTATCTCGACATAAAAAAACGCTCAAATAAAAGTTATCGTTACAACATTTGGTTAAACATTATAAGTTGTAATAACGATGTCTAACGTATAAAAATACTCAAAAAATAAAACAAAAATAAACATGGCCATGTTTAAATTTTGACAAATTAATAGCGCGAAAGAAAGACAGTGCCTCGTTCTAGATAGACCAAAAAATGACATTAGTACTTTTGTCCAAATCCATATAAGTTAGCAGGCGAAATGACACAACAAAATAATATTGATGTAAACATTGTAAACAACGAATATGATTGTTTTTTATGATTTTCATTCGATTTTAAACTCATGTACAAATCATTCCTTGTGGGATGCAATTGCCGGTAATTTCGAAAAAAAAATATGATTACCTATAAGAATATTTTTGGGTAAATGAGATCGACTCCTTTTTATAAAAAAATATTAAACTTTTAAATATATATGTATTCGCAGAATATGGTTTTCGTAAAATTGATATTACGATCAATTGTGATTCGTAAAATTGATTTTTCGACCAATTGTGATTCGTAAAATTGATCTTTCGATCAATTGTAATTCGTCGAACTGAGTTTTCGATGAATTGTGCTTCGACGAACTTTCATGTAATCATTTTCATTTAAATATGATTTTATATCTTAATTTTATTATCTCATGGAACAACAAAGAAATCTTATGCAGAATAAAAATATAAATAATCACAAAATGATTTTTTTTTACAATATTGGAAATCCACCCCTTGATTTAAATAGTTTATTGTAATATGATAATATTATTCTAAACTAAACTAGTTTTTTTCAATTCCTTCTAGACTAACATATCTTCCTTTTTATTTCTTTCCTAAATATTTTCCTTCCAGAATAACATAACTTCTTGTCTTCGTAGAACGGTGTGAACAAAATGTACTTAAACATTTATATCAATGAGAGGACTGAAACAATAATTTTCCTTCTGAAACTAATACCAACCAATAGACCATTAACTTTTTGTTTATGTTTATGCCTCCCGGCTAATGTCAAAATCCACGTGGCCGTTAATGGTATATCCAATCCAAACTCCCTTAAGACCCCACTTAAGGGCATAGGGAGACAACAAGAGCTCTCCATTGCGCAACGTTTATGACCTCCTCCCACACCATGTCCAGAAACTAATACCACTTACAACCACAATAGGGTATTATTTGACACTATGAAAAATAAGATACAGATTGTGGTCATCCTGTTTGAAAATGGCCCAAGAAAGCTTATTTCTTTTATTTTACAACTTAAATAGGCTTATTTTTTATAAAAACACGTAATAAAAATCCAAATATTTCTATGGAACTAGTCACCGATGAAAACGCCTTGTGATTAGTTGTGGTCCCCGTGACGTCAAGGTGACGTCACCCCGTGGTAAATGATAGTCATCAACCTCATACCAATACAGAATTGTGACGTAAAATGCACCACGTGACCAGCGCCATTATACAAGACAGCGTTTTACGCGCGTTTTTGGATATTTAAACTTTAAACATGATTTTCATATAAAATATGGCATATCTTCAGAAAATATAAAGAGAATGTGCTTATAATGTATCGTAGAATAATTTAAAACGGTTTCTGGAAATAAGTCAAATACCCTATATTTTTATAAAAATATTTATGCTGTTTATGGCATATTATCATAAACAAAGAAAGCATAACGAAAGCATCATAATAAAAAGGAAGTGCCTCTAGAGCCGTAGCCGGATCCCGTACCCGCGTCCGTAGATTTGTGTGTTGCCATATTATTACAATTCATACTATGGTAACACTCAAATGACAGTTAATGTCAAAGCGTGAATTGGCGCGAATTTCGTATTAGTACCAAAGGACAGTTTGAATTTTCGTGCGAGTATCCTGATCCGGGATTAGTATCCGGAAATAACAATTAAACATCTATTATTCAAAATTTGAATTTTTATTTGCATGTCTTTACATAAAGCTTAGTCTTTTTTTACTAATTTTTAATTTTATTTCTTTGTGACTTTTTTAATATTTTTTTTAGTGATATTTTTTTGAATACGTGAAATGAATTTGTGTTTAAAGCCGAAAGCCGTTTATATTATGTAAAATAAAAAATTTCAAAAATATGGCGGATTACATAATTCTAGGAATCCCAAATTTATGTCTCAATACTTGGCAATTTTGCATGGTTGATAGTGAAGTGTTAATATTAATAAATTATTCAAAAATGAAAGTTGGTGATACAAAGATTTCCCAAATGTTTTGGCTGATAAATATAATAGACGCAAGGAGTATTGAAAATCAAATAAAAAGGCATCATACAGAAAAAGATGCTAAGGAGTCTTTAAAATACTATTATGCAACATTAAGTTGTATAAGAGGTGGCAAGAAATACCACTCAAAAAGTGAAAACTCCACAAGAAATATTTTTTCACAGATTGTCCCGCTTCCATCCACCTTCATAGTAAAAATGTGGACAATTCTTTACTGTGACAACTGTAATAACCATGCATCCTTGCAAGCTTATTTTAATGCATTGTGGCAGCAGCTACTTAAATTGACTCCACGTATTGAATAAGAAGCTCAAGAGCAATTGAGATTCATCCTCATCTTCATCGGTCCCTCAATTCTGAGGATCATCGTATCAGCCCGCGAACTCAATAATTACCAAATATTTTTTTACGTTTTAACTTCTAAAATGTTATATTGTGGCAACCATACTTCTAAAAAATAAAAACATCTACATTAATATGTATTTTATTGTTACTATTGCTGATATTTGTAATTTTGTTATACAATTACATTATTGTTCAACAATATTAATAATCAAATCCGTGCTCAGCGACAATTTAATATCATCTGTCAATGTCAATCGTCGGCTAAACAAGTGTCAATTTTTAGTTGTCTATGATAAAATATTGTCTATGGAGATCTACGGACGCCGTACCAAATTTTTGATGTTTCCGTCTACGGCTCTAGAGGCACTTCCTAATAAAAAATATTAAAGAGCATAGAAAAAAGAAAGTTTGCTATTGTGACATATTATCTGTGTGTGATGTGGTGATAACAAAATGTTGACTTTGTTTAACTATAGGGTAGATATTTGGGTTTAGCGCATAAATGACTTTGTTTTTAATTTTTTTTTTCAGTGATGAGGTAAGTCGAATTCAATTCAGAATTTATATACGTGAATTAAACTTTGTTTCTAAATTTACCATAATTTTTTACATTTTTTCGAAGTTGCTAAATTATTTATGTACATTAAGGATAATAATATCTAATCGTAAAGATCCTGCTTATTTTTTTTATATCCAAACATTCTTATCATTTAAGTGTATGGTATTTTGGCAAAATTAACTAGACACATTACTAAATTCATTTCTAATTTCCTGTATATGTCATCTAATCATAATTTTGATTTTCTAAAGTTATTTCATATCATTTTGTTAGCTATATTCTAGATGAGAATTATTTCGACGGTAATTAGTTCAATTCGATTGTTTCTTATCTTATTCTCATATACTGTTGAAAGTTTTTGGATAAAAATTAGATTATTACAATCTTTTCGTTTTTTTACAACTATATCAGCTATATCTCAAGAACTGTTTACATAATAAAGCTGATATTAGTGAACTCAGATTTGATAGTTTTGCGTCTCAATTAAAAAAAATGTTCAGTGTCTTTGCAGGATGTTTAGTTCAACAACCTTCTGTGTTTCATGTTATCTAATTATTTTATTATATTTACATATTATTTTTGGCACTCAACTTTTTTTTAAATCTTTCCGCTTTCATATTGAATATCTAATACAGATTGAGATATTTTTTATATCTTCATATAAATCTGTAAAGTGTATTTATTTGTTTATTACTTCATTTCTTTAACAAATATGATTTTGAAATTGAACTTTGAACCTGATTGTGTATTGATTATTCAATTACATGCCATAAAATTTATTGCTTAAGGAAAGTACATTAAAATAGTACGACAATTGAATGTAATAATTTGTTAAATAGTAGGTATCTACATTCTATTTCTGATTGGAAATGTTTTTCAGCTCTTTCATCAACTTTTTGAGGCACAAAAAGTTATCAACTTTTCTCAATGACTAAACTCATATTATTTTTGATTTATTAAGAAATCTATGGTTACGAAACAAATATTGCTGTTTTTATTTTTTTGTATGTACCTACCTAAATGAGTTTGATATGATTACTTGAGTAATAAAATATCAGTAATGCAACCTTAATCTTAAAATTTCTCACATAAAACTTTCAAAATACACCAATACATAGTAAATACAAACCTTTTGTTCTAGCTATGGGGTGCATTCAAAGCCGTAAAGATATAAATGACATCCATCCGAATGTGTTCCGTGTATTTAACATAGATAATTGTGGAAATTGTTTATGGGCTGGTCAGCTTGAAGTAACTGAATCGGAACTAGTCCTGTATAGAAGAGGACAGCAACCAACAAAATGGCCTTTAATTTGTCTTAGAAGATATGGATTTGATACAGAAATGTTTAGTTTTGAATCAGGTGGGTTAAATTGTTATTTCACATTGTCAAAACTTTAAGGTACCTTCATACTGTGGATCCTAATTTACTGTTGCAAAATTTAATCACTTTTTTATGTGATGGTAATGAATATTCCATGAAATATTAATATTTTTGCTCATTTATTACTTGGAAAATAAATTGTATTTTTTCTTTCCATGATTAAACAGTATTAAAGCATACATCAGTAACAAAAAACTAAGCTAAATGGTTTAGTTATTTCATGATACAGATAATCCCACCTTATGACAGCCATTCACTATCAAGTCAGTTTACAATGCACTTTTAGCCGCATCCGGTAAACTTGAATGTGTATATGTTTGTCAGCATCAACAGATGAAAATTTGCTCGCACAAGCACCATGTCACAAAATACTGCGCTCTGTACTCTTGATATTTACAGCAACGAGTCTAAAACTTGAGGCGATATTACTGCTGAAAATTATTGTAGACACTTCAATGATGCAAGAAACCTCTTAAGATTACCAATAGTATTTCATGTGCCGAAATAGCATAGTATCTTCTTTCTGAATTAGAAGAGTTTTAAATAAGTTTGTTCAATCACTTGCATACCTATAATTATGACAATATTTTGCATCAATTCTCGATAAATGAGGTAATTTTTGTCATTTCAATAAGCAGTTTTCGCACCGCACTGAAACATCTATCATTTCTGTTTTTGCAAGGAATAAGCCTAGGATACCTAACATGTTATCTTCCATCAGTGTTATCATCAACACTGCTTCAACTTGGCATTATCTATGCTGTTTTTATCTCTAAAATACAAAAAAGGGGGTAAAAGTTCTATTGGAGCATTTAGTAATGATGTTACCTACATCTACATACTAATATGAAGCTACTTTTCAGGGCGCAGGTGTCAAACGGGCGAAGGGATATTTGCCTTCAAATGCCGTAGAGCTGAGCAACTATTCAAAGTGTTGCAGCAGTATATGAAAAACACTGGAGATAATGTTCTAGAATCATTGAGCTCAGAGACTCCTAGAGCACCAAGCTTAATAACACCCGCAGCACCTCCATCAGAATATTTAGAGCCTGCGCCCGCACCTCCACCTGTTTCTGTCATCTCCAGGTTTCCTGCTAATCTTCGTATGGGATATGTCAGCAATGGGCCCCTTAGTCCCGAAGTGAACTCACCTGGCTCCCCATCTAGCACTAACATCTTAGAGGTCATGCCGCTAGCTCCATTACCCACATCCGGTCCACAAGTAACCAATCTGTACCAATTCCAAGATTTTCCTCTACAAAGAGAACATAATAACAACAAAAAGATGTATGTGGATTCTGTTACACATCTTTACACTAATGATGTGAATAGTGATCTGGTGCTGTTGAGGCAATCCTTGCAAAATAAGCAGAACTTGCAAGAGGATGAGCTGCTAGAGGAAGCCATGGCTCCGTTGGCTAAAGACCAAACTGTTGCTCCTTTGTCCCCAACGCTCAGTCACACAAGTGAACACTATGCCACACTGGTCGTAGAGAAAGCACTTGTAGAGAGATTGTATATGAATATAGATCCAAGTGAAGGAAAGGCTGAACACTTTGTATTAAGTTCGCAGAGAAATAGTGCTCTGCGGACACCCTCAAGTGTAGATACCATTTCCAAAACTAATGATTTTTTCACTTTCGTGGACGACGATATAGAAGAAAATATACATAATTATGCAAATTTAGGTATCACTCAGGAAGTGAAACAAGATCCTCGTATTTTGAACATTAAACGTTTCAAACAAAATCGTGGATTGTCATTAGACGCACCACCCATGTGTGATGATAATGCCAAAATCAAATATGCAGTATTAGATTTACACTCAAAGTCTTCTGACAGTCCCATTGAGTTTTCTCAAGCCCCACATTCTAGTAGTCCTAAACACATTGCCTTGGGGTACACTACCATTGATTTCAATAAAACAGGAGCTCTCAAATCTGTCTCGCAGAGCATGGAAGTGGAGACGGAGGGACTGAGGAAAACAAGACACAACTCCACAGCACAACCTCCAGATCCAAATATCACCTAACGCCGGTTTAAAGGGCTGAAACGATAGGGCCCCTACACTCAAAATATATATTTTGTAATACAACGAAATATTCATAATTAGGTATGTCATATACAGGTACCTATGTACATATCTTCAAGGCCTCTACTACATGACTATTTTGTTTAGAAGCCCTCACTCCTTCTGAATCCACTGTCACTATATTACACTAATGTATCAAGTGTGTGAACCTGCATACTTGGATCCAAATTCCAGATTATTGAAGAACAATACATCATTCCATTTTATATATTTGTAATATCAATCACTTATGTGCATATACCTACCTAATAGGTGTCAAATGTATTTTTTTTTTGCTATTCTAGTTCCACGATAATATGTGCCATGAAGCACCTTCAGAAAACTATCAATTCTATTTAACATCCATAGTAATGAAAATATTAAAAAATGAAGAAATTTGAATATTTTGTCCCATTTTCATTGAATTCCCACCATCCACTGCAGGTAACATTTTTTTTTTCACAACAAAGCAACCTACAAACAGTTTTAAATGTAATCATATTTTGGAAACTACATTACTATATCCTAATTAGGATCAGAGTCCACCATCATCCACATTCTTTAATATCAATATTTAATCAAAATTACTGGTAAGGTAATAATGACGAAACAAAAAAATTAAATTAAGTATATTATTTATTAATTCATGTGTGATAAAAAAAAGTTACTGTCTCTTAATTATTTTCACAATGTCAGGAATAAGTATCAAAAATTAACAAGCTAAAATGAAATTGAAACTACATTGTCTCTCTGTATATTTTTGTATATTAAATGTTTCCAAAAGGTGTATATGAGTAATTGAATTTAATTTGCTTTGTAGGTACATAGATCAATGTCTGTAGATTTTATAGCCTACCTTACAAAAGGCAAACAATTAAATACTCTTTATTTGTCCTAAGATTGGATGATAAATTTTTGTTATAAAGCTTTGCTTAAACTGTATCTATTATTCTTATCATGATAATGAAATTGATAGGTTCCTATGTGGCAGCAATTCTAATTGTAGCAATTATCAAATAAACAAAAATAACTTCCCAAGTGTAAATAAACAACCAGCTTATTGTGAATGCCAAAGACAAACGTCCTAAGATTGGATTATTAAATTATGTTGAAAGCTTTGCTTGAATTGTGTCTATCGTTATTGTCATGATAATATATTCCTATGTTACTTAGTGGCAGCAATTCCTATTGGTATAGAAATTATCAAATAAATGTAAGTAACAAATGCCAAAATAAAAAAAATATCTTCCATATTGTGTAAATATTCTGAGATGCTAACAATGTAAACGTCTAGGCAGGGACCTGCTGCCCAGCCTGGAATGAAGTGATCTGTAAAGGGTTATATAATAATAGGTCCCATTTGTCACGTCACACGGTTAGCAACTGGGTCTTCTAGTTCTATGAACCTCTTTAAACATCACATAGTGTGCACACTGCACATGCATAAAATATAAATCCATTCTGTTATCAATTGGTGTGAAATTTGTTTTTAAAATCTACAGATGTCATCACGGATATTTAAAATGATTTTATCTTGTTTATATCCTCGCGGATTGAAAACTGGATTTTTCCTAGTAACATAGGTAATAATACATTGGTAAAATGATTTTCTTATATAAACAGCTGTCATAGTATATTATATAGGTATAGAATGGTGTCTAAAAGACTATGTAGGCAAATAAATTATTTTTATTTTTTTGCTCAACCAACCAAAGAATTTATTGTTCAAACAAAAATTTTTAATATGATATACACAATAATATATTATTTTATTAATGTTGTACAAAATGAAAATCTTAATTTAGATGTTAAATGTTATAATAATGATTGAAATGTGATTATGTTTGTATAAATATTAAGTGTATAAACCAAAGAATGTGCCAATAATGATTATTATCACTGTATTTACATACATTTGATGCAGCTTTTGCTCTAACAGAACAAACCATCAATAACAAAGCATTCTTAGTTCTGTATAAAATGTGTAAGTGTAGATTTTAGACTGATCTATCATACAAAATATGGCAAATACAAATTTACTAGATCCAAAAGGAGCTGCATTTAGATGACAATAATTTGCTTAATATTATAATAATGGAAATGCTGTATGATTGTCCTAGTATTTATATAACTCCATCGGCCTAGTTTTTGTATTATGATAGTATGGACTTCTCTGTGATGAGCTGTCATTTAGCTGTCATTAAATCTCTATGACAACTCATCTATGGGAATTATTTATTTAATGAATTTTTGTAACTTCATATGTAACATACAGCACCTTAATGTATACATTGTAATAATTAATTGTAGAATATTATTAGATACTTATATCCGAGAATGGCAATACAGCGGTACCTCATATAACGGGTGATTTGCATCGCAAGCAAAACATAACAAAATACTCAAAATACTTTAAAAGCAACAAAACGAACAAAATGCTGAAATGGTAAATTTTTCCTTTCACATCTCTCTTTGTAAACCTGCATAAAATCTATTGCCTCTCGTTCTACTGGCATCTTACTGGTCAGAGGTGACTTGTAATTTATTTTGTGCAAAATAGTCAACCCTTGCAAATATGTCCCTAAAAAAAGTCACAAGACACCTAGAATCAAATATCTGGGGTCGGCAGATTAAACCACATAAGTCTAAAATTGAACTATTTATCGACTTGTTATTTTCGGTTTTCTGTCTTTGATCAAAACACAGCTGTGCCAAAGTTAAGTCAAATTCTTTAAATTTGACTTTAATATATCAATTATTGACTCAAGCTCTTTGCAATTATTTGACTTTTTCTGCTAATTTGGTAAGGCTATAAAGGATTACGCTTGTGTGAACTCTTCACCACTCTTTTTTTTTTTCAAATAAATTTGTGCTCACTCAGTGAACAGAAATACACTTTTGACTCTTTCACAGTAAGCTACATAAAGCTACACGACCTCCCCACGAAACAGTACGAAAGCGGGCATCATTGGCTAATCTCAATAGCTTAGTAGTTTTCTAGACATTAACTAACGACTTACTAGGATCAAGAGATCCAGTTCTGTTCACTCTTAATTTCTACTAGATTTGCCATTCAGACTCTGGTACTGACTCCTTTGTATAGATGTAATTTATTTATTGTTTTATATGGATGAATTATTTCACACCATCATCAGTAAGTTTCTAGAATAAACTTAGCCCGTTGTATGAGCCTTCGAGCCTTCGCTGTAAGTTATTTATAATAGAGAAATGAAAAACAAATCTTGATGTGTAAAGCACAATAATATGAAGTGTTACATTAATAATATCCTCATTGCACACAGTGCATGACTCCTGTGCAAATATTAGTGTATGCGAATCAGACAATGCAAATAATTATAACACTTCTGTTAAAGATTGCAAGTGTCTGATTTTGTACGCACTTAAATTTACATAAGTAATATTTTGTGTGTATCAGGGATAACTACTAGCTGTAATAGCTTGTTGTCTGATTGTGTTATGTGTGTACAAAGGGTTCAAACTTTATATTTACTTTTATTAAGTTTTTGTTGTTTTTTATGACCAGTATCAAACTCACAATGATCAATATTGATGAATCAAAATTATTTTTGAAAGATTTACCTACAATAAAATGTTTTGCATGTGGTAAGATACAAAATATATCCAGTTATGTGTTTAATGCTGCAGTTTCTTCGCTGGTAAATAATCACAATTACTTATCTAGAGATATGGTTAATATGAATGTAATAATTATACAGGTTTTGGATTAACTTTACAATGCAATGCAAACATTGCGCCATTTTTTTCCAAAATGACTCAAACTTTAGTCACAAAATATAAAAAAGCAACAATAAACTTCCAAATACCAAAGAATTTTATGGAATGAGGTTTCGAAGTTCCATCTTCATTTATTTTATATGTAAACTGTTTTCATATGTGAATAAATAATTATGTAATGTATTAACTAATGTTAAGCATTCAAATAAATAGATTTTTGTGTAAAATATTCTTCTTTTTACCCCAATTTATTGATCTAATTTCTCGATTTCCTGGCTCGGGGGGGGGGGGGGGGCGCTGCCCCCCTACCCCTCCAGATATTAAAAATGTAGGCAATTCATATTTTCCTCATCCTCCATATAGAAAATAGCCTATGAATGGGTCAAATTGCCCCCCCCCCCCTACGCCCCGGGCTGGCGACGACCTTGGCAGAGGTGCTATTCTTATAGCTGGCAATCCCACAGCCAAAATGCATGAAAATATAGACTTCAAAAAAAGGTTAAGTACTCCCAAGCAGGCCATCAAAGAGATGGATAGATAGTTGAGGGTCATTCCAACTCGAGGTTTTGGGTTTAAATGCGTAGTGGAGTATATTAAGTAGTATTATTATACTATTATGATGCGTAGTGGAACACTCGTTTGAATTCTTCGGCGCGATATTCCCGACCCGATTCAAGAATTTTATTATATTTTATCTATGCTTCTTAATGACGTCATAAAGCTTACATTGTCTATGATCCAATTTATTTTTAGCTTCATCTACCTATAGCTATAAATTGACAACACTTAAACAAAAAATAAAACCACTATATTTTTACATTGGTTTCCTAATATTTTACAATATTTAGCATTTTTTTTTCTATTAAGACGTTAATCGAATTTATGATTGCGTCAATTTTTGTATAAAATGCAATGCCTAAGTTTTTGTAGTTAGTTTAGGTAACATGTACATATATTAATATCTATGCTTTTAGGAAAACAACGGTCGCCTTGTATGTATGCTAGTGCGAAAGATTGACTGCGCCGCAGATGAAAAATATCAAAGTAAGTGTTGTTATCGTGTATTTATTAGCAGTTTTCATTAATATAATGTTAACGTTTTACTCTAATCAAATTTTGACAACGTTTTAATTCGAAATAGCTTTGTTAACAACGTTCTTTAGCTATGAAATGAATTCCTCAACCCGGGGTGTGGATATTGCGTTTTAGAAGCTTTGAAAGGCTTAAAACGTAAATTTTATTGTTAAATCGTGTTTAACATGCTCTGGACTAGTTTAAAATGTAATATTTAAGCATTAATAACAATCCACTGACATACCTTGTTTCACGGTATTGTAGGTTAGGTCAGTCGTTGCGTCAAAATGCTATTGTTAACTATTATAAATTAATCAACAGTGTATAGATTTTGGATACACCAAAGTTTCAATACTTTTTAATTCTGTTTCAGTGTGGCTTTAGAAGAGGAATGAACGCCAGTACGAAAGAATTGTGCCGTGTATCAATAGCAAAGAATAGACCCTGAGAGTTGCGAAAATATAAAAAAGAACAGCAGAATGGCTACCTTGGCTGAGCAAGCTTCCAAACTATTGGACTTTAATCAAAAACTAGACATCGGATTATTGGATAACATAGTGGGATGTTTGTACACAACAGTAGGTGAACAGCAAAGAGTTGCCCAGGACATCTTAACTACACTCAAAGAACATCCCGATGCATGGACCCGCGTGGATACTATTCTAGAATACTCTCAGAACCAAGAAACAAAATACTACGCTTTGCAAATTTTGGAGCAGGTGATACAAACAAGGTGGAAAGCTTTGCCTAGAAATCAGTGTGAAGGAATAAAGAAGTACATAGTGGGTCTCATCATTAAAACCTCATCAGACCCTATCACGATGGAAGCCAACAAAGTTTATTTGAAGAAGCTGAACATGATCTTGGTGCAAGTTCTCAAGAGAGAGTGGCCCAAGAATTGGGAGTCTTTCATCAGTGACATAGTGGGGGCGTCCAAAACGAACGAAAGTCTTTGTCAAAATAATATGGTTATTTTAAAGTTGTTAAGTGAAGAAGTATTTGTATTCAGCGCGGGACAGGTTACACAAACTAAAGCTAAGCATTTGAAAGATACCATGTGTTCACAGTTTAGTCAGATTTATACTCTGTGTCAATTTGTTTTGGAGAACTCCCAAAATGCCGCCCTGGTGGAAGCCACACTACACACTTTACTCCGATTCCTGAACTGGGTGCCTCTGGGTTATATATTTGAGACTGAATTAATAAGCACCTTGATCTTTAAGTTTTTAAATGTTCCTATGTTTCGTAATGTGACCTTAAACTGTTTGATGGAAGTAGCTGGTGTGGAGGCCAGCAACTATGATGATAAGTTTGTAGCTCTGCTGGTGCAAAGTATGGAGCAGCTGGAGCAGATGTTGCCTCTTACGACTAACATCCGGGATGCCTATGCCATGGGGCGGGATCAAGAACAAGAGTTCATACAGAACCTGGCCATGTTTCTGTGCACGTATCTGAAAGCCCACGGCTCTCTCATTGAACACAAGGGCCTCAACAATACCCTGCTCAATGCACATAATTACCTGGTACTCATCTCCAAAGTTGAGGAAATCGAAGTGTTTAAAATTTGCCTGGAGTATTGGAATAGCCTGGCCTTGGGTCTGTACAGAGAGGGGCCCTACCTTTGCCCCAGCCACAATGTGAAAGTCCAATGCCAAGGTATCACGAGTATCCAAAGGCGTCAGCTCTACGCGGATATATTGAGTAAAGTTCGATATATTATGATTTCCCGCATGGCCAAGCCGGAGGAAGTGCTCGTGGTGGAGAATGAGAATGGGGAAGTTGTGAGAGAGTTCATGAAAGATACCGATTCCATAAATTTGTATAAAAACATGAGAGAAACCTTAGTTTATTTAACACATCTGGATTACGCTGATACTGAAAGAATCATGACAGAAAAGCTGCAAAACCAAGTGAATGAAACAGAGTGGTCATGGAAAAATCTCAACACATTATGCTGGGCAATAGGATCCATATCTGGTGCAATGATGGAAGAGGACGAGAAGCGCTTCTTAGTAACAGTAATCAAAGATTTGTTAGGACTTTGTGAGCAAAAGAAGGGCAAAGACAACAAGGCTATAATAGCCAGTGATATAATGTACGTGGTTGGACAATACCCTAGGTTTCTACGATGCCATTGGAGATTTCTTAAAACTGTAGTGAACAAACTATTTGAATTTATGCACGAAACGCACGATGGCGTGCAAGACATGGCTTGTGATACTTTCATAAAGATCGCGTTAAAATGTAGGAGGTTTTTTGTTACCCTGCAACCTGGGGAAGTGTGTCCATTCATAGATGAAATCCTGGGAACCATCAGTTCTATAATATGTGACCTGCAGACACAGCAAGTACACACATTCTATGAAGCTGTGGGCTACATGATCAGTGCGCAGTTGGATCAAGTTGCCCAGGAGCAACTCATAGAGAAATACATGATGCTTCCCAACCAAGTTTGGGACGATATTATTTCTCAGGCTTCTAGAAATGTACATATATTAATGGATCCAGAAGCTGTAAAACAATTAGTTAGCATATTGAAAACCAACGTCCGAGCTTGCCAAGCCTTAGGACATCCATATGTTGTTCAACTTGGAAGAATTTATCTGGATATGTTGAATGTTTACAAAGTAATGTCTGAGAATATTAGTCAAGCTATAGCAATAAATGGAGAAGTTGTTACCAAACAACCACTCATCAAGAATATGAGAATAGTGAAAAAAGAAACTCTCAAACTGATATCGGGCTGGATATCTCGGTCAAGTGATCACGCCATGGTCATGGAGAATTTCATTCCACCCTTATTGGATGCAGTGCTGTTGGATTATCAGAGAACGAGTGTTGCAATAGCTCGAGAGCCTGAAGTTTTAGCAGCCATGACATCCATAGTCGACAAACTTGAAGAAGATATTACTTCAGAAATACCTAAGATATTCGACGCTGTTTTCGAATGTACATTGGATATGATCAATAAAGATTTCGAGGAATACCCAGAACACCGAACGAATTTCTATTTATTATTACAAGCCGTTACGTCCAATTGTTTTGAGGCATTCCTAAATATTCCTCCGGCCCAATTCAAGTTGGTTTTAGATTCTATAATATGGGCTTTTAAACACACCATGAGAAATGTTGCAGACACGGGTTTACAAATCTTGTATAAACTATTACAAAATATGGAAAACCACTCAATGGTGGCGCAGAGTTTCTACCAGACATATTTCTGCGATATTTTGCAACATATATTTAGCGTAGCCACGGACACATCTCATTCTGCTGGTCTAACAATGCACGCTACAATATTGGCCTATCTGTTTTCTTTAGTGGAGGCAGGGAGAATCACCGTACCTCTGGGTCCTCATCACGCCAACAACACTCTGTACATCCAGGTAGCCCCCCCCTTCTAGCCTATCTTTACTCTCTCATCCAGCTTCTTGGCACTTCTAACTATGGTGTTTGTTTCAGGAATATGTGGCGACGCTATTGAAGAATGCTTATCCCCATTTGACAGATGGACAAATCAAAATTACAGTTCAAGGGTTGTTTAATCTTGACCAGGACGTTGTCGCATTCAAGGAGCACTTAAGAGACTTCCTTGTACAAATTAGAGTGAGTACTTTTTGATTACATTATTTAAAATGTGCAAAACTCAAATCATTTTCTTTGTCAGCATTGTAGACAGGCTCTCGACATTCAACTCAGTATTTTGCCAATGTAGTTCCCCACACAAAATTACACTCCATTTCATGGAAAACACTACATCCAAACCAGAGAATCGGTTTGTCTGTGCTGCTGGCCCCACATTTCAAGGGGTTCATTCTTACCTTCAGGCGAGACTGAAAATGGAGAATACTAATCAAGTTTAGTGGAGCACTCCCTCCCACTCTTCCGAACTCAACTAGCTCCACAAGTATAAAACTATGTTGACAATAATTAGCAATGTTTTTATTGTTTAAAGGAGTACACTGGGTCGGATGATAGTGATCTCTTTTTAGAAGAAAGAGAAGCAGCCCTGCGCAAAGCTCAGGAAGAAAAGAGACGCATCCAAATGTCTGTGCCTGGAGTGTTGAATCCACATGAGCTGCCTGAAGACATGCAAGATTAGATCTATGTGAATTTCAGTGACATTTCTCCACTTGGCGCGTGATTGCTCATAACTCATTGCAGATTACGTTTGTAAATAAGCACGCTGTCAAATCCATGGTTTCTGTTGTATTGTTTGTTGGTTTGAATTAATTCTTAATTGTTTCAACCAGGGTTCTGGAAGCAGCCCGACCCACATTTTACACGAATGATTTGTAAGATACCTACTATTTTACTTAAATGTTCTTTGCTGTTATATGTGATTTCTGCAAAACATTTGGTTTACGGAGACCAACCTTCACTATCGCCTAGAGGATTTTCAATATTTTTTCTAACAAATGAGGTCAATAATGTAAATATATCAAATACTGCTATCATCGTGATATTACTATTATTTTTTAATATTATTTTTATACTTGTGTGCGGTTTACTTTTAAAATCAATAATCTTTGATTCAAGAAAGCATTCTTTCATAGTATGTGCGAGGACATGTTCAATTTGCCAACATGCTTGTACATTTTTCAATCAACTCATTTATATGAATTTTTCAGCTTTAAACTAAAAATTTAAAATGCTCTGTGATTTCAGTTACTTAATCTGCCATGGAATTATTGTTTGTTTTTTTATTCACCTTGTGTCTGACATAATGACTGTTTGAACTAACACCGAGTGTTCAGTATTTCTATATGATCAGATTTCTATTTAAAACCTCATCAGATGTAAATATGACATTTTGTTTTAAGTTATAAGCTCCATTGATTCATTGAACCTATAAGCCATCGTCCAAAAAACAAAATTATTTGTTGCAATGTTGTGCGTAACCTTCTGTCTGGTCTGGATGTGTGATCTGCAACACTCAAGTGTATGTTTTTGCATTTTCTGCTTTAGCTTATTTTATGTATTTAATTGCACTTATTCGTATGGAACATTTTAAAATGTTTTTTGTGTAGTGTTTGCCACACATATCAAACAGAAATTGTATTTTTATTTTGTAAATTAGAAAATGAATGTTAATCATTTGTTTGGATTTGAATTCACCAAACTCCGATGTCTGTGTTTTAAAATCAAGGCTTGCCTTCGTTTTCTTTTACCTATTTTAGGTTAATGAAGGTTATTGTTATTGTTTGCAAAAATGTTTAAAATGTTACTTAATTGATTGGTTTTTCTCTTCTTCTTCTCCTGCTTCTGTTTACTTGTATGAGAAAACTGTTATAAGGTATTGGATTTGGGTGATTTAATTTACTAAAAACCAATATTGATTATATTGTTATACTGTCAATACCGACCTTTATTATCATGGAAAAATTGCATTTTTTTTTTTGTAAAATGATTCATCGTATGTTCGTTTCATTTTTTTTATTATTAAATATTAACATTTTTAACACTTGAAACAATTGTAATATAATTAATATTTTAGTATAATTTTTACATTTTTGTATTTAAATGGAAAACGATACTTCAAATTATAGGACCATAAGTCATTTGAAATAAAATGATCATTATTGTTTTGTACTACATTTCAAAAATAATATTCTATAACTTAGAATGATATTGCTGAAAATCTGTAGAGGAATAAGTCTATTATAGTGGTTGATTAATAAATAAAAATTGTAAAACATTCATCTTCTTTCAATTCCACCATAGTAAGTCACTTATTTTGATTCTGGACCCGCGGGATTTATTTCAGTTGCATTTTATATTCTGTACCTCTCTTACTATCTAAGTCAGTAATGTTCCATCACTGGTATGTTTGAATGCAAGTGGAGAGAAATGTTATAAATGAATCTGAGAACTATGTTTGCGGTGTACTTGCTTCTTAAACCAGTTTGGTTGACGCCGCTTTATGGTCAAGACCCGAGGGCACACGCCGTGCGAGAAACCAATATTTTGGTGATGTCTTTAGTATAAAGTGTAATTAATGACCTGTATCATATTGAAGGAAATATTTGGAGTTACGAGGGAACATTTAAAAAATTAAGTCATTTATTTTAAGGTGTTTTATAAGGATACAATAATAGAAATAATGTGTCACATGTTTACTTAAGGTTCACCTTAGCTTTTGTTGGAATCGAGATTGTAAATGACCGACGAAATAATAAATTTGCTGTATCAATTTAAATTTGTAAAGACCACATTTGGTCTTGTCTGATCCTTTTCATACCTTCTTGTACCTAATTATTATTTTTTGATATAAGTGGATAAAAACCATTATATTGTATGATTTTTTTTTAACTAGTCCTCTGGTTATAAAGAATGTACACGAGGTATTACAAAAAACTATCATTGTTGTCAGCAACACACTAACTTTTAGGTGAGAGCATGTCAACTAATTTTATCACTTGAATTTCTATTCTTATTTAAATAAAATTTTATAAATTCAACTTTTCAATAATGTTTTCCTTGGCTCTAAAGTTGTCAACAGATTCTCAAAGAATGGACTTTATTGTTTTTGGGAGTTATGAAAATTATTTTGTGTCATTTAATGTAATGCTTAAATTATTCAAATTGTCTTTCACATGCGAGTTTTTATAAATTATTTTGTATTTTTGCAGCGTATGTTGTTAAAGTTTTTAATGTTGTAACTCTTGAGACAGAATGCGGACGTTAAATAGCTGGTAAGGTCTCAAACCGCAAAAGTTCAGAATAAAGGTATTTGTTTACTCTAAATGATTGGTGTAGATGTTTAACTAGTATTAAGTTTGAGTTAGTTTAGATTTAGACTGTTTTTTTTTTATTATTTTTATTGTCAAAAAACCAGAACCAACAAACAATAATTATTCATGTTTGTTTTTTTTTTCTTTAATCCCATTCAGATTGCTTTTGATTATTATGTTTTAACTTGACCATTAATCCTAAATCTAAAATTTGTTATATTTTTTAATTCACATAAAATTTTATTTTACAAAAATATAACTATGAAACAAATTGACTTATTTTTTATTTTTGTTTTGTATTGTGAAATTAAACTTATAAGTTAAATGGGATAAATTAGCAATAATTTTTGGAGTTATTGTGAAAGGTCATAGGTTCAGTCCTAGTGCCGACCATCTTCCTCTTTTACGACACAGGCCAAGTATTTGTGTTTACTTTGAGTGAGACCATGTTCATTCATATATTTAAAAAATTTGTTTTCTTGTCCAGCGTTGCCACCTTTGGAAAATTTTTGAACTGGACTTAAAGTTTAATAATAATTTTCTCTTCAAGCCATAAACTTTAGAGTGAATATGAATCTATTTTTAGTACTCTTATTCTGAATTTCCTGGACGTTTACGTTGGCGCAAAGTAACAAATTTTTGTATGGAAACTCAGCATTGTATTCCCGTGAACATGATTAATATTCAGAATAGTGGTACAGATTGATTGAACCCATGAATTAGGGTTGGTTGGAAGAAATTGCCGTTCGGCAATAAGCCCGCCCTTTCCACAATAATATATAATTGTTAATATTTTGTGCGCAATATAGGATATTTTATTTTAAAAATGGTCATTCTGAGAATTTGGTATCCGGAAATATGGTTCGCATAAAAATTCATATCTCTGCTGCCTTAACAGAAAAAAAGTCAGACACTACTAAAACACATCAGCTAAGATTTTAAAAGTTGTCTAGGTAAGCTTGACGTGCAGAGTTTGCTCGTGTTTCCAGTTTTGCGCAATTGGTTTTTGATCCTACAGTGATTGCCGATACAGGCATCGTTCTAAACTGAAGGCATTTTGTCTTTCTTACAGGGCTATATTCATATCATGTTATGTCATTGTATACCCATTTGCATTGGGATGGTAAAAGATACAGGTTTGGACTCCCCAGTTAATAATAGTTTGAACACTTCTTTATAAAGGTGCCAGTATACTGACCTCGGTAGTCTAGTGGCATAGGTGCCGACTTCTGATCAAGAGGTCCCGGGTTTGATCCCGGGTTGGTTCAGTCTGTTTGTTTATACATATAAGGTATATAATTCAACAATATTAACTCTTATGTTATTAGAGTGCTATTTGTTTATAGCCGCCGGAAAGTATTGCTTGAAGCATCTGAAACAGGCTAACCCCAGGTAGAAATACATTTCTCTATGCAAAGGTTTCACAGTATAGCTGGCGGAACTTACTGCCTAAGGCAATTTTTCCAGTCAACCGGTCCTGTTCAATCTGAGACAGCCAGGGTAGAAATTTGAAGTGAAAAATTCTGACCCGGCCCGCGATTAAGCCCGGGACCTCTTGATCTGAAGTCCAAGCCTTATAATATCACTAGGCTGTCGAGGTCGGTAGAAAGTAAGTGAAAAAGTAATATTCTGGCCCAACTTTTGAATAGAAGTTAGCACCTGGCACCTATACCACTAGACTGGCTACCGAGGTCTGTTTAACAAAGTTTTTTTTTATCAATAAGATGAAGCAACCATGTTATTATGCCCCTTGTGTCACCGAGGCCAAATTAGATCTATTGTGACATCTTCCAATTCATTCACGGAGTGCTGCCTCTTAATGTGACAGTGCCTCTACCCGACTCCTGCCCTCTGCAAGAAGTCTCTTTAATCATCTTTTGATTGTAGGTCCCAACAGGATTCAACAACATTTATTAAAAGTAAATTTTATTAAAAAATTATAATTGTATACAAAATAAAAAGTTTAAATAATATACATGTACATATTAAAATTAAGTTAAGGAATCATTGATTTAAAATCTGATACTAAAACCCCTGTGCTCCTGCCTAGCCAGATTCTCCCAGTTGTTGAGTTGGCATTTCTCTATTTTGCATCCGGGGGATCCTGTGTTTGTCAGCCATCCAATCCTGAAATTCAATATATTATTGTTATTTTTTTTCTTTCGCTTCATAGCCATCCACCGACATACCATTTCTCATACAACCTCTCCTATTTCTCGTACTTCTTACCTGGCCTTCCTTGAGGACGGAATCGATCCACGTCTTTCTCGGTCGGCCACCCTTTCTTACACCTTTCCTTTCAGACTTGTAAATTTTCTTTGTCATTCTAAATTATCATAAGATATGTATTATAATGAAGAAAGTTCAATGCTGTTGGAAACGTTTTTTTTTCACCGAGTGTGGAGATACCCAAGAAACTTTTGCGCCTTTTGTTTAGATGGCGCCTATTATTATTTGTACATACCTATGACGGACCTATTTACTTATATGAAGTGCTATCCGGCGCATGATTAAACGAAAGGTAAAAATAAAATTACAAATTATCGATGAAAATGTGAAATTTTTTGGATAAATAGACCATTATTAACTGCCACTTGGATTTTGACGTTTGCGGGGCGGCATAGAGTTGGTATGAGTGTGTTTATCGGGTCACGGATATAGTGAATCGGCAGATTGCTACAGATGTTACCAGAGGCGGCCCGTTCATATGTGCATAATGTGCACTGCGCCCCCAGAAACAAAAACAAATAAAAAAATAGTATTAAAATTAAAATAATAACATTAAAATATTTCTAAAACATCCATATTTGTATTCAAAGCTGAGGCGCGAACAAGTGAGAATATATGCGCGCGCACACACCCTATCTCGCATATGAAATACCGAAACTCGGGTGCACATTTCAATATGCACGAGAATATTGTTGATTTTGTATGAAAATTTCTCAAAAGGCGTGAACGGTGGAGTGAGTGAAACGGACTATCCATAGAGCGAAAATCCGTGTGTGGGAATAAGAAGGAATCCACGTCCCCGTGCACAGCACCAACAATGTCCTTGAAAAGCTTACAATTATTAATATCGCCCAATGTTTCACTTTGAACTCGCGTATAAGAAATATGCCCAACGGTTATTTTACTAAGAAAATTTTGAGATACGTGCATGCAATATTGGTTTATAATACCTATTCATATTATTGACAGAAGTACCTACCTATGTTGAACCGCGTATTGTGAGTGATTTCCAAGGAAATAATCGGAACAATATTCTTAATATAAAGGGATTCCTTGTAGATTGCTTCGTGTATTTAATCTAACAATTTATTTTTTTCTCGTTTATTGTTGCAATGTGTTAAAAATATGGTTACCGTGGATTTTCACTAAACTTTGTGTTACTGCAAAATATGTATTTTAATGCCATAAACATGTTTTCGGGAGCGACTGTTCCCTTCTTCAGATGGACAAAGACAAAGTCTTGACGTCATAAACATGTTTTTGGGTGGTAGGTACCTACATTGTTTGTATGCACTCCCTGTGGTTTAAGGTACGAGCCGCCTCTGGATGTTACGAGTCAAATAGAGCAGGTATGGCGAACCTTTTTGGGTCCGCGTGCCAAAAATCATAATTTTTTTTTAGAATATGTGGCTTGCCCAAGCAGCAAAAAATTAATGAAATTGAAAAAATAAAAATGTTTTGTTTTTTATTTTAACAACAAGCGTTAGTGTTTTAAATTTATATAATGAAATAAAATGAGATAAAAAATCGGGGCCCGAAATTAAATAACAAAAAAATTCGGGGCCTTAGCTTGTGAAGGGACACTAAAAGAGAAAAAAACTCAGGGCCCCGAGTTTGTGAAGGAAAAATAAAAGAGAAAAAAAATGGGGCCCCGAGTTTGTGAAGGGAAAATAAATTAGAAAAAAAATCGGGTTCCCGAGTTTGTGAAGGGAAAATAAATGAGAAAAAAATCGGGGCCCGAGCTTGTGAAGGGAAAATAAATGAGAAAAATAAAATCACTAAAATTCTTAAAATTGATAAAATACAGTTTTTTTTCCTTTTAACCTGTCTCAGCGTAAGCTAGTACAAAAAAGTGTACACCGGAGGGAGTTAATTCAAGTTCCTTTTTTTTCTTCTTTAAGTAATTTCGGGTTAAGGTCTTAAAAAAACGTTTGCGGTGATTCCGCAGGTAGAAAAATCTGTCTCAGAAGTTAGCTCTCTCCCACTATCCAAAAATTGAATTTTTGTACTATATCGTAGTGCTGTAAGTATCTAGGTATATATTAATACGTGAAGGGAAAACTTTGTGCCCCTTTTTACGAAAATTGAGCGGACGGTGGAGTATGAAATTTCGCACACTTACAGTTTTTATACAGAAGGGGTGGCAAATGGTAATTTTTTTTTTAAATCATACATAAAAATAGATTAAATCAATAAAAAAAACTCTACGCACACTACTGTAATATATTATAGTTTAAATTAATTATGGTCGAATTTCGACCAATGAACTAGTAATAATAAATATGCAAACTTTTTTTTTTTGATTTTTTTTTCAATTTATATAGGGGGGTGGGGCGCCAAACTTTATTAGGTAGGTGGGGGGGGGGGCGCACCAAATGTTAATCCCGCCCCGGGCGGCGAAAACCCACGTTACGCCACTGGATATATGAAAAAAATGACAATATTGCTCTCGCTAGTTTTTTTAAATCGTTAAAGATATACATATCTGGAATGGCGTTCCAAGTTCTAAATATTGTTTTTTCTGCATTTTTTACTATTCAAAAATTTTATTTAAAAAATATTGAACCTGGAAATCGTTCGCATGCCGTCTAAATTATCAAACGTGCCATCTCGGGCACGCGTGCCCTAGGTTCTCCATGCCTGAAATAGAGTATGAGATCTGTATGAGCCGTAATGATCTCTTTGTACATGTTTTGTACACGAATTTAATATAATTACCTACCGTTTGTATACAGAGATACATATTTTTTTTTCGAGATTACCGGTGACTCGTTCAATTAGGAACGGATTGTGCCGGTGTTTAGAGATCCATATTCCAATATTAGGATATTTTATTACTGGAAAACATCACAAAATTTGGCATTGAGTGCATATTTTACCTTCACATAAATTAATGTTTTTACTTTCGATTGATAGTTTATTTTTATTTATTTTATTTCAGCTAAATCTTTTACACAGTACACCTTGAGCCGTGTATATCATCGGAAACGGCTTAACTTTTGGGGCCTTGCTCTGCATTTATATCGCAATGCATATAATTTTTTTTATAAAAAAAAAATATTAATAAATAGAT
Source organism: Mystacides longicornis (assembly GCA_963576905.1). Lineage (NCBI taxonomy): Eukaryota > Metazoa > Arthropoda > Insecta > Trichoptera > Leptoceridae > Mystacides > Mystacides longicornis. The sequence goes on along the minus strand of OY756422.1, from coordinate 18,170,426 downwards.
ACTTTTCTATACAAAGGTGTCAGTATAGCCGGCGGATCTATTGCCTGAGGAAATTATTTTCCAATCTACCGGTCCCGACCAATCTGAGACAGGCCAACCCCGGGTAGAAACTTCTAGTGAAAAACTCTGACCCGACCGGGAATCGAACCCGGGACCTCGTGATCTGAAGTCCATGCACGCCAGTACAACTAGGCTACCGAAGTCGGTAGCTCTTAAATTTTCGCGGTACAGTACTTACATATTTTATTAATGAAACTAGCTGACCCGCCCGTCGACTTTCGACCTATCAGAATAAAAAAAATGACTTATTACATGAATAAAATGTGATTTAAAACAACATAAAAACTTAATTAAATTTAGCTAATAATTTATTGCATTATGTAATTATTGTTATCGTTGATTCGGATGCGGGATGAAATTCGATGGGTCATAAGTTTGAAATCAAAACGATTCCTCTATAATTGCTTTACTTTTTAAAAAATCCAAGATATGGCTGTATAGTAGAAAATTAATCACATGTGAAACCTGTTAACTTATTGTATATAATGTTGACAGAATAGGCCCCATTTAAACCAAATTTCACGGAATTATTATGGCAAGATAACATTTTACTTGTATATATTACTAGCTGTTACACGTGGCTTCGCTCACATGTTATTTGGTTTCCCTTCCTAAACTGGCTGAACGCTAACACCTGTATATAATAAAACCTCTACAAAACCCCTTTAGGGATATTCAAATACCTAAATCTATGTTAAAGGACTTTTTATAGTTACAAGTTATATTTTTTTTTGTCGACTGAACAGATGGGCTACCGACCACTTCAAATAAATTTGTTTTGCTACGCAGGGAGCATTTTATCAATCGCGCCATCTATCTACCAACTTACAGTTATGTCAAATGCAAATTCAAATTTAAAGGTAGAATATTTTTTGTCAAAAGCACTAAGAAGGTTCTAAGGGATATAAGGCTCCATTTTTATATAAAGAGATATATCATTTGAAATTATATATCTCTTCATTTGAACTGTCTTTACAGTCATTGTCTTATTAAAATATTTGAAGTTTTTTTTTCAAATATAGTATCCAGCTTCTCTTTCATATCAACAATCCAGAATCGTATCAAAAATAATAATAATTATAATAAGTAACGACTTGAGAATATGACAGGACTGTGTGATTATTTTAATTGTTTCTTGGTTATGTGTGTCATTTTAAGCCCCTAAATAATATTGCATAATTTTAAACCCCTATATGACAATCGCAAAAATAAAACTTTTTCAGAAGGTGAAAGCCATAAAAAACAATGTCCCATTATTTGGGATAGGCTATCTTTGTCCTATTTCGCCAAGACTGTCTGAGAATATTTCTGAATATTTCTTTTTTTATAATTTACATTCTCAAATATACATTTAATATCCTATAAGTACCTATCATATTTTTTTATTTTTGTCACTTTATGATCTGTAGGTATTTGAAATAAAAATATGTGTTTCATATTATACAAATAATATCAGCCCGCTAATTTTTACCATATTTTTCTGACTTGATAAACATTGTCCTGTTAGAATCCCTTAACTCTAATAATTGGGTAGGTACCTACCTACATATATCTAGGTGAAGTATTGTTAGTATCAACATGCGCAATACAGCTAGAGACATAGTATTGTTGACGAATAAAAAAACACAAAACACATAAAACTCAAATTTACGTCCATAACTGATTATTTACGATCGATAATAGAATTATTATTTTAGTATTTTTTTATCTCTTTTTATAATATAATAAGGTTACACCCTGTTTAATAAAATTCATCAGCAGCGGGCATAACCACCAGTATGAAAGTTGTCGTGTCTTTAAATGACCCCAACGTGTGGGGCTCGATTTTTGAAATACGCCTCGTCAATTTTGGCGCTGGCAACGTGGTGCCCGATTTTAGTTGGACGCCACGTAATTTTGGCAATCCCAACGTGTGGGACCCGATAGAGTTCCTATTTCAACTAAGGGGCTCGACTTCAGCTCCTCAGCTTTTCAAATTATGCCCACTTCTTGCCCAGAAATTGCCCCGCGTCTTTTGCATATAGGTGACTATTTTCAATTCATTTTCAACTGGCTGTGCTGTCATTGTCGACTTTGTGGTGATCGTGTATTGGGTGAGTACTAAGATCAAGGAAGATGGAGATTTGATAATTTAAATATTGTAACCCATTGTAAAAATATTATGTAAAAACTTAAAACAAATTGTAATAATTGTGACAAATTTTCTCTTAGCACACTATGCATCGCAAACGGTTAGTCCGCGGACGGTCTGCTGGTATTCAGGTGCATGTAAAAGTATATGTGTGTGTGTGTGTGTGTGTTGCGACTTGCAACGGTTGGCGGGATTTCCCCGTATTCAAGTAAAAACAAAACCTACCTACGCGAATATACCAAATAGTATTTGTGCGCGCGGCAACAAAGTGCATACCTACCTTCCCGGCTACTTATAGATATGTTTAAATATAATATTGTTTGCGCTACGATAGCGAAGTTAGTACGTAGAATTCCCCAATCAATAGGGTCGTAAAACTATTGAACGAAATTCAGATTGGACATTTTCAACATATCATATAGGTAACCAATTTACTAATGAAATTTATTTGCTGCTTAAGTGAAAGATAATTTTTTAATGTTTTATGTATTTATTTATTTTTTCTTAATTTTTAGATATCTTAAATTTTTATACTTCACTAGTTACATGTAAAAATGAGATCCAACTGTCGATGGCCTGAGTCGGTATATTTATTGTAAGAAACGATGTCGTCAATAAATTAAATTTTTACAAAAATTGTTAAGAAAAGTTTGAGATGTACTGCTATAATGTATGCATTTTTTATAGAAACATCAATTATATAGTTGGAGGGTTTCGGCGTGTATCGATATTTTTATAAAATTCTGAAATATATGCACTGAAACTCGTAAATTTGTCATAAAAAAAATATTTTTCTTTATAAAAAAAGTTTGAGAAATGTTTTTTTTTTAATTAAATTATATTTTAGATATTGTATTTTTCTATATACATACACATTTTTAGGGTTCTAGATTTTATGGTTTACGAGATATATGAAAAAAATAAATAAAAATTTAAAGGTTACCCCTGACTGAAAAAAAATTTCAAAATTCTGAGTATACAAATTTTGTAAGCTTAAAGTATTCAATATTTTCTGAAGTTTTAGAATCTGTGCATCAAGCGAATCAAAAGTTATAAAGAGGGGATGGACACACACACACACGTTGGAAAAGTGCCCCTCACCCCCTCCCCTCTAATTAATGATATCTTTTGAAAACAAAATAGTATAATTTGACTCTTTCTGAAGAAATCGTTTTTTTGAAATTTCGATAAAACCAGTTTTAAACTTTTTAGGAGCCACTTAAAAATCATCCCTTTTTATATGTGCCCTTTTTCGTTCCTTTTAGTGAAAATTTGGAAAAACTGTCCTAGAAAACTACTACTCATTTCTATAGGAGAATTCATATGCCAAATCTCAAGTTCGTAACATGTCTAGTTTCCGAGATATTCGCATACTTTGAAAAACATTCAACCCTATTTTTCACCCCCTTAGGGGTGGAATTTCCAAAAATCCTTTCTTATTGGAAGGTTTTGTATTGAAACCTACCTGATTTCCAAATTTCACTTCTCTACGATTAGCCGTTTGGGCTGTGCGTTGATGAGTGAGTATGTCAGTCAATCAGTCAGTCAGTCAGGCACTTTCCTTTATTATTATAGATTATCAAAATTAAATTATAACTTCTTGTGACTTCTTCGATATTTTTTGCTTTCTCCGCTAAATGAGTGTCCCAGCCATTTTCACACTTTGATAGATTGACACACACTGATGGGCTATTACGAATTCTTGTAGATTGACCACGACTATGTCCCCCCCCCCCTGGCGCCAAAGCTGGATCCGCCCTTGTACCTACTTAAATTTTTTGAAACTCTAAATTCATACTCGTGTGTTTTTATTATTTCTATCCATGTAATAAATAAAATAAATTAATATTTTTCTATACAAAGTTGTCAGTGGGTATATAGCCGGCGGAACTTATTGCCTGAGGCAATTTTTTCAGTCAACCGGTCCCGTCCAATCTGAGACAGGCCAACCCCGGGTAGAAATTTCAAGTGAAAAATACGCTTAGAAAATCTCGGGAATCGAACCCGGGACCTCGTGATCTGAAGTCCACACCTATACCTACCACTAGGCTACCTAGTTTGGAAGATAGTAAGCGATGAAAAACCAAAGGGTTATATATAGGTATTTTTATTTGTCCCATTTGAAAGGCAGTCAGAGGGCGTTCAAGAGGTTCAAGTATTATGTAACGCAATTTTTTACCCCCCCTCCCCACTCCCCCAAAGTAACGTTTTAGATACCCCTTCCCCTCACTAGACGTTGCGTAATACCTTTAAAAAAACCTAAAAATCACAATTAAGCTGCGCTAACGCTATGCTAACATGTTACGTAACTAATTGTTCTAACCCCCTCCCCACCCCTGAAACGGTTAGTAACATTTCACAAGACCATCCACTTGAATTGCGTTACGTAATACTTGAGAACACCCTCTCACCTAAACAAATCTACTGATCTGCAAATCTATCTACCGACTGCAAAGTGTACTTTTTCATATGTTTTATTGTTGAGACTTTGCTGAAATGAACTGGAGTATGAATTTTTCAATTTAAAACTATTAAAGTGCCCCTATAAAGAAAGAAGAAGTACGTATAAAGAATTTCGATACATTTTAGTCGCACATTTTGTTTGATCAAGTGTCGAGGCGACTTAACACATTGTAGGTAGGTACGTAATAATAATAATATAACACTTTTCTATACAAAGGTGTCAGTATAGCCGGCGGAACTTATTGCGTGAGGCAATTTTTTCCAGTCAACCGGTCCCGTCCAATCTGAAACAGGCCAACCCCGGGTTTCTACCCGAAATTTTTTATAATATTTCAAGTGAAAAAACACTTAGAAAAACTCTGACCCGACCGGGAATCGAACTCGGGGTCTCGGATCTACTCGGATGACATTGTAAAAATTCGAACAATTGTTATTTCTGACAAATGTGACTTCGTACAACAACTGTTTTTCGAACAATTGTAATTCGAATAATTGATTTTCGAACAATTTTCCTGTCACCGATGTTAAGTACCTATATATGAACTATGAACACATTGTATATAGTAGGTACTCTTCTATGCGAAGGTGTTAGTATAGTAACCGGCGAAACTTTATTTGTATTCATTTTAGTCTATTTTATTTTCTACATAAAAAACAAGATCATTAAAAAATATAATTTCATAATTTTCGGTTGAGCCATAATATAGAAACAGACGTAGGTAGGCACCCGTTGGAATGGAATTCATTGTCTGAACCGGAGTGAGTGTGATTTTTGTGCGGTCTATTCCGAGACATTTTTCTGGTTTCTCTGACGTAGTTGCATATTTTTATTGTCGGAGCGAAAACAAATACGTGACACAATTTTCAAGAAGATGAAAATATTTAATCACACAATAGGAATACCCAGCTGTTATATAACTTACTAGCTTTCTCAACAGACGATTTCTTGTCTTTACTATATATGAAAATTGAATTCCAATATGTATATTATGTACCTAATGATAAATTAATTAGTAGGTACCTGTTTTAAAAGAAGTTTACAGGGCACAATCTCACAATGGCACCATATATTAAACAACAAGTTTTCCCGACAGACGTCCTGTGTGTTCCTAAATATGAATATTGATTTCGAATCCGTATGGTGATGAATTAATTATCATTTGACCAATGTGATTCCGAACGATGCGTCTGTTTTAAACCATCTATTTTCCATCCGCATGCTGTCAATCGCACCAACTGACAATTTCAGTCAAAATTTCATCAAAATCGGAATAAAAATTATAAGGTAAAAAATACTAATAAGGTTGTCTACGTAGAGTTTTCTTTAATTTTCTAATTTTCCTTGCATTTAACTTATTTTTTTTCTTCAAAAATGACATTCTCCTGATAAAAGCTTACACGACAAAAAAAAAGAATTAGCGAAATCGGTCCAGCCGTTTAGGCGTGATTCGATGACATTGGGAAATAGCTCTCCATGTTTATATATAAGATTAAACAACTGACAGATAGAGGTGGGGTGAGAGAGAATAAAGGCTTAAATTAAAAAAACGTAATAGCAGTTTCATTAATTGAAAATAACTCTATATTAAAATATTAAAGCTTTTTTTTATTTTACAAACCTAAATGAAGATGATCGAATATTTGGTATCTGGAAACATAACATTTTCCTAAAAAAGCTCATTTCCAATATTTGATATTTGGAAACTTAACAATTTCCTAAAAAAAAAGTCATTTCCAATATTTGGTATTGATTTCTCAAAAAAAAAGTCATTGAGTATAGTGAGCGCAAGCCTAATATTTTGATTATAATATAACCCCTCAAATCGGTCTAATATTTTGATTGTTAATGAAATGGGGGTAGGCTTTTAGGTATTATTGTGTGTAGGCTTAATATTAGCATGACTATTATTTTTGTTTAACATTTAATATTTACAAATATCGTTTAATATGAATAACGTTAGAACGGTTATTTTTATTTTATTTTAGTTATAATACCCATCTCTACTGACAGATGTCAAACGGTAATTAAAATTCAAAAATAGATGTTTTAAATGTAAAAAGTTCCACGAAGGTTTCCAACGTTAACTTTTCTTAAATGTTTTAATTTCCATAGCTTTTTTCTTTTATAAGGAAATTCTTCTGAAGAAAGTGAACAAAACAAAAAAAGAATTAGCGTACCTAATTGGCCCAGCCGTTCAGATGCGATGCGATAACTAAAGGAAATAATGATATGTTTTTTATAAATTGAGATTTAACCGATCGAATATAACCGATCGAATAACATCGGTGAGGCTCGCCACCCACCATGTCGTGTCAAAAAGGGGAGGCGCAAAGAGGAGAACGGACGAGTGTAGGTTTGGTGTGTGGAATATCAGGGGATGCATGGATGCTAAAATTAACGAAGTTATTGATATTATGACTGAAAAAGGTTTGGATATAGTATGTCTGAATGAAACAAAGATGTCGGTGGATGAAGCGAAAGAAGTATGCTTGGATAGAAAAGAGTGGAGGTCCGTTCTCTCTGCCTACCCCTAACGGGACACGGCGTGATGGGTAAAAAAAAAAAAAAAAAAAAAAAGAATATAATCATACCTACGCAACGTGAAATAAGTAAATACGTATTTACCTAATCATACCTGGTAATTTTTCATGGTTTTTATTAGTTCGTATTAGTTGTGCGACCTACAAAGCTCTCAAGTTTCAGATGGTTTGGGCATATGAACGAATTCCGGTACTCATCAAAAATGGGCCGAGGGAGAGAGGGACCCTAATTCACTATATAGGCAGTAGATACCTACTTAAAACATTGTGCGAAAAATAAATCCGCTGCTTCGTCATAGGACTGTAATTATTATTATTATTATAATGTTTATGGCATCCCATCCCTTGAGGGACGATTTGTGCCAGTTTCAAATATGACTGTAATTATATTGTTACTGTATTCTGAGATTACTCACATAACATCAACGCGATCCTTTGGTCCTTGCAATTTGCCTACAATAGTTCCTTTCTTGGAGTTTTTAACCCATCCTCCAATTTGAAGCTGATCAGCCAACTCTCTGCAATATTTTGTAAAATAGCAACCTGGAGAAAACAACCAAATTATACATTTATTTCACAAAAAAAACACTAGAGTAGAATATAAATAAATTAGTAAATCCTATTGACCATTAAAGGATGACGTCATCTGACATTAGGCTGGATGCAAAATGGCGGCCATGGCGACACACACACACACACACCACACATACATACACAAACCATAGTGATGTATAAACACACCCATACCAACTCTTAAACTTTTTGTTTATGTTTATGCCTCCCGGCTAATGTCAAAATCCACGTGGCCATTAATGGTCTATTGACATTAAGGTCAGCGGTTCAGTCAACGGCTTTCGTACTGAAACTTTTTTGATAAATTCTTCTTTTATACGGGCACCACTTATAGCTGAGAACTGACAACAACACAACATTGTAGGTATTTATTTGATTGGATGTTCACTTGCTGTTGAACAGCTGGACCAATGTTGCTAATTATTTTTGTTGTTGTGTTTGTCATTGATAGAAAAAAATCAAGAAAGTTGCTAATAGAAGTAAGAAAGTTTAAGAAAACTTAACGACCATAATATGAAATTTTCTAATGTAACCTTCTTAGTGCTTTTGACAATATAAACTTTTCGAATGTAGGTACCTACTAAGCTTATAGTTATTTAGAAGGGCGCATTTTATACATTGCCAAAGAATTATGCTTTTCTTAAAAAAAATCACTAACTGATGAACATGCATTTCTTGGTGGAGTTTATTTGAAATTAAAGTTCAAATAAAAAATTGTATAACTTTTCCACAAATTTTTATTAACCTGACTAGTTTCGTAAGCACACGTCCTACATGGTTACAGGAGACTAAGAAACTGTTTAGTCTCCTGTGACCATGTAGTAAACTGTTTAGTCTCCTGTGACCATGTAGGTCGTGTGCCTACGAAACTAGTCAGGATAATAAAAATTTGTGGAAAAGTTATACAATTTTTTATTTGAACTTTATTTTCATGCATTTCTTCTTTAGATATAGTTATCTTTATTAACGACACATATGACAATGTCAATCAAACAATTTATTAATTAACCATATTTCTAACATTGTAAAGGTCGTAAACAATATTTTCTGCAATATACTGAAAAATGGCCACATCTTTCAAATACGAGCATTTTCTACAAAATAGTATACATAACAAACTAGGGATAGTATAAATAGGAACAAGGGACTTACTACAGTGTCCACATGGTTTTGTTATTGTTATATTCATCTATTGCTTTTTTGCTGTAATATTGAAATAATTATATTCTCTCTCTTTACATTTTTATTTTTAAAAGGCCCAACAGGCCGTAAATAAATAAATATGTTAGGAAGTGCAAAACTCTGTGAAATTCGCGGGGGAAAGGTATTCCTATTCATTCTCCAAAGTCTCGCATCAGTGGAAAACTTATTCTACCCTCCTGAGTGACTTGGATCCTATGATTTATGTTACACTTGCTTGGACTACTCTATTCGTACGGGCTCTATAGAAAAAATAAGTAAGCCAGTTTATCTTTCTCCCCCATTGCCAAAATGAATCACTTCGTAGATATCGTTGTTACGTAATGACAACAACGCTCGTTTTTTGGCAGCCCGTATCACAAGATCACGCCGAATAACACAATTCACGTCATCGATCAATGAAATTCATCAATTATATCGTTGTTTTGTTTATCTTGATCATAGAAGCGGTGATTTTGATTGTTATTGATTACTAATCTCTTTAACTTGATTTTGTTGACATATTATTATTTCACAACTGCTGATAAAACATATTTCACGATCATATCTACAAAACGATATTTCTTTGTTAAGCATTTTTGTACTGATTTTGAAAATAATCTTTGGTTTCCTAACTAACCTTGATAAAAGAAAAGTTCATCACTCGATCTATGAAGCGTTCAACTTTAAACATTTTGAGGTGTCCATTACGTTTACCTACCCATAAAATAGCGACTGATTTTAGCAGCTTACCTATTAGGGCATTATTAACTACTAGTATTTTCAAAGTACTATTCTTTGTATATATTATTATACTCGTATGTATCGTCCTTTAGTGACCCCACGCAAAGGCATAATATAGGCAACAAGTTCCTTCAATTGCGCTCGATTCTGCGTAATAAAGGCCCTTGGTCTTCTTCAAAGTAGTGAATCAAAGTGTGGGAGCAACTGACAGAATTTGCACATAACACAACTATTATCTGCCTTGAGGAAATTCAGAAAGAATTCATGAAATTGAAGCATAAGAAAATACGTTTTTTTCAGAGATTCTTGTATTCTGATGGGTAGAAATTTTTACATTAATCAGGTCCTTCTGATTGATTATTTCATTGTTACCAAGGTCTCAGAAAAATCTCAACCCTTGTTCAGAAATAACTGGTACCTTTTATTAATTAAACCAACTTTTTTTTTATCTTGTATAGGGGTTATAGCTATATGCAATTATGGCATCTCGACCATTAGGATCTTTTATACCTTCCCCCTCCTTAATCCATGATGGACTTCAGGTAGCTTATTGTGCTTCCCCTTGGGATTGAGGCATAGTCTTCTGGTCTTGGGTATCCACTGCCCAGCATCCTGTGTCTCTTATTAGCGAGAGGGTCGCAGTTACATAATAGATGTTCCATAGACTCTTCATACTCGCTACAAAATCTGCACTTGAGATCCTCCACAGGTCCCATTTTAAATAGTATCCTGTTGACACCATAGTGTCCGGGGAGTATTCCGATTGTTGATCTGATATAGGTACTCCTTGCCATAGTTCCAGATTTTGTGGATTTGGTCTTCATTTTCATTCGTTATGAATTTTTAAACCAACTTTACTAGTAGGTATAGATACAATGTTTCTGACATTGTAACTTAATCTAACAAAGACATTATTATATGCATGTTGGTTATTTTTAAGAATAGATATAATATATGCATATTTCTAAAAATATCATGATAAATAACTTAAGAGTGTTGATGCTAAAGGCCTGTACACATAATGAACCACGAGCGGTAACGTAACCGTTCAGATGTGTACAGGCCCTAGGATTACACCAATCGTGTCTGCTTTTTAATTTGACTATTACGAACTGACTACCGCCTTCTACTGCTGTAGTGTGTTGTTAACAACAACAGTTGTATGGTAAACATGGTTAACAGTTACTGTTAACCATGTTTACCATCTCAAACCCTGAAACTTCGAAATTGGATACATAACACACCTATCGCAAAATCCCATGCCCTTGACAGGATTCGCGCTCGTATCTCTGTCCCATAAACATTTTAGCAGAAAAAAGATTGATTTTGTCAAAATTTTATCCTTTTGTGTTCATAATGATATGTAAGTTATTCAACTACAAGATGCAAACATACATAATATTATCATTATAGGAGTAATAGGACGTACTTTGATAGTTTCGTTGCCTATGTTGTTTTCTTTCCTTTTCGGTATTGATTTATCAAAACTACAGAATGAATCTAATATATTAATATGCATTTGTGCTGGTAAGTATGAAAAGTATAAAGATGATTAGTATAGATGTAATAGGACGAGTAAGTATCCATAGATGAAGATATCGTGAATAAAAGGTTGGTACGGGTATGTACGTGATGACGAACCATATGCCATTGTGTACGGTTTATTTGGTAAATGGCAATCTCCTATACCTACTCGTCTTTTTGTCCACGCTTCATCCGAACTAGGCAATTACTAGACATTGGGTACTTACGTACCTGCCTGGACACTCGCAGAAATCACTGTCCGAGCAAGGACAACCAATTACATTTGGCTTTTATTAACATTGTGGAGACTAGATTTCCGGGAACTCTACATCCATTCATGTCATAGGTATAAAAACATACCTAATATGAATGAACTGGGATGATTGAAGAAAGAACACGATGCATATGTAGTAAAAATTAAATAGGTACCTAGGTATTCTCTGCTATGTCATTCTACACGCTGTAACAGCGATAGTGGATAACCCGCTTTTTAGCATGATCCCCTTAAATTAGCCGAATATAATTTTCAAGGATAGTTTACATGAATAGTAGCAGTTTTTAAGATAAGTCGTAGAAAAATAAGTTTTGTGAAAATTTGCTCCTAGGGCTCTTGAAAGTTTGTGCCAAAATTTAGCTTGGAAAAAAAATATAAGAAAATATTTTTAAACAAAATCTATGGGGTGCTGACTAACAAAGATATAACATAGCATTAGGACCACTATCGAACTATTCTCAGAAAAAAAATAATGATGGTAAAATTAATAGTTTGACCACAGTGGTGTATTTTAGTCTGGAATCCGAATTTTATAAAAAAATCACATTAACGTACTTAAATAACTTTTATACCACCCAACATACATGGGGATTAAATTGATAGGTATTGGGTATTGAGGTCGTCTACCTCTCTACTTCGGGTTATCCACTACCACTGTTACAACGTGTATGATAACCCCTTTTAGACTGATAAGAACCGAAAATGAAACCCTACCTTAAACCATCAGGATTTTCTAAACTCTGTCGTTTCCCGGTGACGTTAGTATCTACATTTTTTTTCATGGTGCCCCAAAAAGCTGAGGAGCGCTATTGTCAATTAATTGTTCACTTCATAGCAACCTAAACATGATCTGGTGAGCTTGCATTAGCACGTCCCAATAAAAACACACGACGCACCATTTGGGAATGCCTGCCTCAGACATTAAGCTATGCCAGGGATGCACAGACTTATATGGATCAGGGGCCACTGGGGAAGATTATGAGCCAAGGACGGGCCGCACTAAAAGTTTTAATTTTTGGATTTCGTATTTCACCGGTTAATTTTATAAAAGTAGGATGCTTGTTTCATAGTACCTTTTCACATTATATTCCTTTGGAATGGCAATAGAGCTATTGCATAATAATTTTATTAAACACACAATATTATTAAGCGATGAAACAAAAAAGTATTTCTCGGTACAAATATCTTGAAACTGCCGATTTTCATCTTTGACCTTGCGTTTTTACTAGTGGCTTATCCATTATCGAAATTGATATAATATGTTCTTGGTACGACGACTAGAATAGGTACTTAGGTACGTAGTCAACGTGACCAAGAAAGTGGGAGGTAGGTACTTAATGCCGCATTTTTATTAATAACAATTCAAAAGTTTCAATAAAAAGTCAAGAAATATTGTTACTTACGACTTCCACAGTTGATATTTTACACAAGAAACCAAAAAACAGTTTATTCAATAATCCTTCGAAAAGCTACAAAAGTATTTAATATTCTTTTGATTTTCCAATATTTTAGCCAATATTTCCAATATTATCGGCGGGCCGCGAATAAACTGACAAAGGGCCGCAACGCCCCGCGGGCTGAACTATGCTATACGTACTGACAACTGTGTATAGAGAAGATTCAATTTGTTTTTATTTATTTACGTATCCACCTAAGCGAAAATAATTAGAAATAAATAAATAAGAACAAGTTCGTTGACCCTTGAAAGTGAATAAACTACCTATACTTATTTGAGCTATAGTTTAAAAAAATAAATATAAGATGAACAAGTAATCTTTAAGTTGGTAGAAAAACATGAAAACCCTAGCTCGTATGTATGTACAAGTATATGAAGAGTTCATTATTCAAGTTAAAGACATGTAATGTAAAGGATAAAAATAATAAATATGGAAAATTATTCCAACTCGGCAAACATTCCATAGAACGACAATAAAGCAACTTTTTCGATGCCTAATTACCTATAAAAAAATATAGATAAACTTGCATTATGTAGGAACCTCGTATTCATAACAAGCAAATTGCAAAATTCCAAAAATTCTAGTTAGATACCTACTAGATTCAGAGGAAGTAACTTTACGCGATCCCATAAAGGCCGAGAAATCAAAACATGGTTTATTGTATCATATCTTGCACGTATTCTGGAGCAAATTTTTATTTTCGGTAGATAGGTCAAAAAGAAAATGTATGCAGCGTGCGTTGGTTCTTAATTTTAAAATTTCTAATCTATGCTAGAAATTATTTCAGACATTTCACAACAGTGATTCGGCTATCTTTATATGATTGATTGGCAGACATTAGAAATCATCATGTATCATCTAATAATTATTCGTCAGTATACTTGAAATATCGTACGAGTGGTTCCTTGAATTTCTTTTAAACAATCATCACTTATCAGATCCTGATAACAAAACTATTTTGAACTAGTTATAGTAATGAATACTTAGTTGTTTCAGGGAGACGGGCGAATATAAATATGATGTATTATGTTCATACTTCACATAATATATGGTATCAAAGATTCATATTATTACCCACACACAACACTGCCACATGCTAGATAGGTATATAACAAATAACGCCACTAGTGATTTTAAACTATATATTATTATAAGCCGTTAATATTTATCGTCACTATGATTTTGGAAAACAACAATAATAAAACACTTAACACTGAAAGTAAAAATGGTATACTATTATGCTATACCTTGCACATTTCCAAAGACTTCGTATTCTACTGAAACTATGGCTGTATTATCAACCCCCATGACTAGCATCAACAAAATACCAACACTATTCGCTATTTAAGACACAATACTGTTCCACAGATGATATAATTACATGTGAGTTTTTTCTTAGCATGTCTTCTAGTATAAATAGTCCCCTCTCTAGTACGATCTATTTTAAATCTTAAAACTGAATATCATATTCTATAATAGCGTGCGTACGCACCTTCATACAGTATCGACTTCTGAAATGTTTCGCAATGCCACTATTCGAGAACAACACGATCGATACCTAGGTATATTACTATATGCACATATTATAAGTAAATCATCGAAGCTATGTTTTTTATATGTAGGTACCTATCTAACTAAATATGTGTGAAGATCTTCGCCTTCGTTAGGTGCTACGGTCAATGTCATTTGGCGAAAACCGTAGCGAAACCAATGAAGTTTCATTGGAAAATATAAATTGAATTTCTCACTACCGCAACCAATTAAAATTGACAAATTCATCGAGCTTAGCATACATAGTTCTTACACTGAATATAAAAATGGAAGTTTTCACACTTCAACGGAGTGTGAGTGTACGCGAAAGGCAATATAAAAATTTCAAAGAAATCGAATTTGCATCATGATTCTCTTCTCCCCAAGTACCCCAAGTTGTTATTAAGATTCTATACCTATCAATAAAACAATAAGTATGTATTCTATAAAAGCGTGTGTGCTATTCTTTATTCTTCATATTCATTTCTAGGCCCAAATTTGGGCACTTAAACATGTCAAAAACAAATACAGTAAGAGCAGTACTCACAATACAATAATATGAAACGTTACAAACGGTGAAACTATTAGCATAATAACAGCCTTGTGATACCAGATGTAAAGGGTCTAATATCACATTTTGTCATACATCAAATCTTGAGAAAAAAAAAAAAAAATCAAGAAACAAATTAACAATTACAAAGTAGGTACATGTATATGAGCTATCCATTCAGCATTTCGTCGATTGTGTAATAAGATTTACTAATTAGGTACGATTTCACCCGTCCCCTAAAGATCTTTAAATTGTCGGATTTCAAATTTTCAGGCAATTTATTGTACATTCTAATAGACATACATACGAAGCTTTTGTCTATTTTAGTTAGCCTGTGTTTCATAGGTCTGATTATGTCTTTATAACGTGTATTATGGTCATGAATGTCTCTATTTAATGGTGTGTTTTTAATATTTCTATGTGCATACATGATACATTCAAATATAAAGAGGCTGGGCAAGGTTAATATTTTTTGTTTTACAAATGCTTCTCTACATGAGTCACGAGGTTTTCCATAAAATTTACCCGTTGGCTGATTAATTCTGACCCCACCTTGGTAGTCTAGTGCTAACTTACGGTACGCGCTAACTTCTGATAAAGAGATTCCGGGCTCAATTCGCGATAAGGTCAGACATGCAGCCCGATTCACGGAAAAGTTTAAGTCTAAGTTTAGTTCGAAGTTCGAACGAAGTTCGATTCAAACCCTCCGTGAATAGGTACATAGACTGTAGATAGTCGCCGCCTACAATTATTATTACCAGCAGCCCTATTCACGGAAAAGTTTAAGTCTAAGTTTAGTTCGAAGTTCGAACGAAGTTCGATTCAAACCCTCCGTGAATAGGTACATAGACTGTAGATAGTCGCCGCCTACAATTATTATTACCAGCAGCCCTATTCACGGAAAATTTGAATCGAACTTCGTTCGAACTTCGAACTAAACTTAGACTTAAACTTTTCCGTGAATCGGGCTGATGTTCGAAGCTTTTTTCATTTGTAATTTCTACCCAAGATTGACCTGTCTCTGGCTAGACGGCACCGCCCGTTCCGCTGGCTACTCTGACGCCATTTGTATAGAAAAGTGTTAAATAATTTGGAAAAAGTTCTATCCCTAATTTGATATTTTATTTCATGTAGTAGTATTGCTTAGAGTAGTTAATAGGTTTAGTGCAAATATGAGAAAGCGCTGTATAATGACTTTAGTCGGCACCTGGAATCGGCACAATATGATCTACTTTTATTATTCAGCTAATTATTATGAATAGAGAAAAGATATCTTAGTATAACCCATCAGAACATTGCAGACTTACCGATGCATCTGATTAAAACCATTTATATTTTGCATGCGCATTCTGTTGATCGCACCAACTATCAAATAACTGACATTTTGTGTCAAACCCCAATAAATTAATTTCAAATTTAGAAAAAAAAATATCTTGGAAAGCACTAAGAAGCAGTGACGTAACTATACTTCTGAGGCCCGTGGGATTTTTTTTTGGATATGGCCCACTCCCAAAAAAATCTTCACGTTGTAATTTTAATCGACCTAATCTAACACAACGCTAGTAATAAGTCCCTATTTTAAAACATTTAAGTGTTCCCACTGAAGTACAAAATTTTGTAAAAAAAAAAACGTAAGTTTTTCTGGGAGATCGGGGCCCTCTCAATTCGGGGGCCTGTGGCATTTTGCCAGCCCTACCGCCCTATAGTTACACCACAGCTTAGGTAGCCGGTAAATTCATCGCCAACAATTCATCGCGAACAATTCATCATCAGTACAATTCATCGCAGGTACAATTCATCGTGGGTACAATTATTCTTCGCGAGTACTTTTAGAATGCAATTCAATTTCGGGTTCTGGATTTTTGTATATGACTCTGTAATTATTTTTGTTAAAACTTCAGTTTAGTCAATCCTAATGATTTCGAGGTTGACGATTTGAAAGGCTAGGATAAAGTTGGAACGTAGATAAAAAGGGGGGTTTGGGGAACCTTTTTGGACACCTCCCCGAGTAATAACACGGTGACTACACGGTACACTCCAGCGTATGTCAAAATCGTCGCCGTCTTTAATTTATAGGAGTGACTAAACTCAAGCTTCACCTTATTGTTAGGTCATAAACAATTCGACAATTTTAATCGCGATGAATTGTATTCACGATGAATTGTACCAGCGATGAATTATTGTACCTGCCATGAATTGTACTTACGATGAATTGTTCGCGATGAATTGTACCAGCGATGAATTATTGTACCTGCCATGAATTGTACTTACGATGAATTGTTCGCGATGAATTGTACCAGCGATGAATTATTGTACCTGCCATGAATTGTACTTACGATGAATTGTTCGCGATGAATTGTACCAGCGATGAATTATTGTACCTGCCATGAATTGTACTTACGATGAATTGTTCGCGATGAATTGTACCAGCGATGAATTATTGTACCTGCCATGAATTGTACTTACGATGAATTGTTCGCGATGAATTGTACCAGCGATGAATTATTGTACCTGCCATGAATTGTACTTACGATGAATTGTTCGCGATGAATTGTACCAGCGATGAATTATTGTACCTGCCATGAATTGTACTTACGATGAATTGTTCGCGATGAATTGTACCAGCGATGAATTATTGTACCTGCCATGAATTGTACTTACGATGAATTGTTCGCGATGAATTTTCCTAGTCCCCACTGCTAAGAAGGATACCACTTCCTGACAATAGCGAACAGAACAAAAAAGGATTAGCAAAATTGGTCCTGTCCAAAATCGAGCCGTTCCGCGTGATGTAGGTATAGGTAAGAACTACTGAATGCTGAATGCCAGGTAATGACCAAAGATAATTGGGCTCCATTTTCATATAGAAACGAACGAGTATGCATCAAAATGTTTATATTATTTTGTTTATTATAGTAATGCCAGTCTCACTCACCGTTGATCTCTCGAAGATAAGAGTCTCCATTCAGTAGTTCTTGACCGCTTCCTACCGGCGTTTATTTCAGGACTAGGCCAAAAGTGATGCCTGCCAATACCTAAATGATTCGCTATTATTGTATCGTTCACGAACATTGTAATGCAATGGTTATTACTTTTCTCCTCTACATAATGTTTGCTAAAAGAAAGATTGCAACATTAATAATTAAAGCCTAGTTCACATTGGTCGAGAATTTTAGTTGAGCAGCGAGTAACCGACTTCGGTAGCCTAGTTGTACTATATAGCGTGGACTTCAGATCCGGGGTTCCGGGTTCGATTCCCGGTCGAGTCAGAGTTTTTCTAAGTGTATTTTCACTTGAAATTTCTACCCGGGGTTGGCCTGTCTCAGATTGGGCGGGACCGGTTGACTGGAAAAAATTGCCATAGGCAATAAGTTCCGCCGGCTATACTGACACCTTTGTATAGAAAAGTGTTATATTATTAATTTAGTGACAAAATGTGTCTTGAAAATTTAGTCGAGTAGTTTAGCCGGCAGTTTCATTCATTCATTCACTCTCTCTTTAAACCCCATTTAGGAGCATCATTGCGCCTGATCTTGCGCCATCAGAGGAGGAACACCAGCTGCCTGAACTTCCCCCCCCCCCCCTCCACCCCCTGATGGGTTCCAGGCGTCCAAGACTTATTTCTTGTGCCTTTCCTGACCTTTCGAGTTTTAGGGACGTGAGGTGGTCAAACTCTGGGAGCTATAGCTTTACTTATAAGTCGAAATAAATAACGTTAAACGTGAAAACTGTTAACGTTCCAAACGTTAACGTTAACCAAATTGAAAATGGTTTCCAAACCAAAAAAATGTGTTTCGTCTTCGATATAACAGCAGCGTCGTAATGTTTCCATAGATTTCGAGGTAACGTTTAACGTTAATTTTGAACAACTGTCAGAATTATTATTTCGACTCGGAATTTGGAACAACATTGTTTAACGCACGTTGATCAACAGTTTTTATGGAAATAACAACAAATTGTTAACGTTGGAGGCTGACGTTAGTATTTCGACTTGGCCTCCTGATCTGATTTTCCGATTTCCTGTCTCTTACAGGATGCTCGAAAAAACAGTTTAGCCGGCAACTTAGTCGAGTCGATCTATTTTGTTCTATTTTTTGGGTGAATAGCGCTTCCCAACACGCGTCACTGGCCGTTAGTGGGGGATGCTCGTAAATCAACTGTACTTACTCGAATATAATGTGAACATTTTTGGTCAAGTAACTAAATTACTCGCTGCTCAACCTAGTGTGAGCTATCATAATCGTATATGTTCCTCTGTCTGTCGATTTTGGAAGACCACTTGTGTTAGTGAAAACCCTTCAAAGTAAAGCTAATAGGTACCTCAACTTAAGTTGAACTTTATCTTCCTATCGTTCATACCTAGTATCTACCAGTTCTGTTGATATGACCTTGTATTGAATATTAAAAATTGTATGGCTGCCAATAACTTGTAGACATACAAAGAAGTAAATCTGTACAGGAAACTTTTACCTATGTTATGTATCAGGGTTGCATCAGCGGATTATCAGCAACGATTTTGATATCAGCGTCTAAATTCGAATTATTGACGTTTCTGAAAGTGTTTTAGATAGACAAAATCGTTAATAGGAAAAAAAGACAATTCAATCTAACTATTTAAATAATATCAATTGAATTAAAACTTTTTTTGATCAAATTTTTTCTTACAATTATGCCCCAACCCTTACAAAGACATTTACTGCATTAGTATTTTTGTATATGAATCTGGGCTCAATCAAAGTGAACACAAATATACTTTTGACATATTTCACAGAAATTAAAGCTTGTGTTGTGTATGTGGAAATGAAATGGCACCGGGATTCGAACCCCCAACCGATATATGTTCGAAAACCGTCCACTGAACCGCTAGCCTACTAACTACATCAAATTTTATGTGCACGTAATCTTTCATAATCGTGTGTTCCTATATTGTTATGTTTCTATGGTAGATTTTTGTGAACATCATGCATCGGCAATAAATATAGCTTGAAAACTTTACAATCACAGATTATTTCTAAGCCACTCGAATATTGTGAAGTTTCTTATTATTATTGTCACCATTCAAGTCACTACTATAAATACGGCTTATAGTTTATAGTCATAGGTAGCTTAGTGAACAATAATTCTACTTGGGGGGCGTCCATTAATCACGTGAGCCCAAAAGGGGGAGGGGGGGTCTGGAAAAAAATCACGAAACATCACGTAGGGGGAGGGGGGGGGTCTACTGAGAAAATCACGTGCACTTACTTTTCTGATGAATTTGAAGAAAAACAGTTGCATTTTCAGAAATTTTAAAAATTGTCGAAAATTTTAATCATAAGTTTCGTGATTCTTTGTACTAAAAAAGTACACGTGATTTTCGAGGGGAGGGGGGGGGGGGGTATCCTGAAACATCACCAAATATCACCAGGGGGGTGGGGGGGTCTAAAAACTTGCAAAAAAACATCACGTGATTAATGGACGCCCCCTTGGGTGATTTGTATTATCTATAGGTACCTACTTAAGTACTTACTTACCATCACATCATATTATAATAATTAAAGTGGGTAGGTAGGTAGGTATATTATAAATACTTGAACGTCTAAAAAATGTTGGCAGAGTGTCTGATAATCATTGGCAATTAATTACCCAAACACACATAATAAAGTAGGTACCTAATAATCTATCAATAGACAGCTTCTTTCTAAATTTCCCGCTTTGTGGACATTTATGATAACTAGCGGTCGACCAGTGCTCGAAATTCGACCATAACTTATTTGAATAACAGAACTATAAGTTTGAATATTATTAAGGTTCCATTATATATATATATATGCGTATGGCATATGGCGCTTATAAAGAAAGACTTAGTTCCCTCAGCCATACCCTGGCTTCGGTCGTCAAAGGTTCCATTGTCAAATATTGAACGAGCGCTATTTCAAAATTTCCTATCCAAAACAATGACATGGATACGTCAAAATTGAAATGTTAATATGTACAAAGTTTTTTCTATTATTATTAAATATTTTAGACATTAATCTCAATTTGGGTCCCTGCAATGAGTTTGAATATCCCGCCATTTCCCGCTTGCACCTTCCATTTGAATACACAGCCTTCAAAAATCTTTCTGCGCCCATTATGAGGCGCTTTTCATTTCACATTTTGTTTCTATGAAGTTGATAATGATTATAAGTAGTCTGTGGAAGTGTGTGCGAGTATCAAATACATAACATTACATTAGTGTTTTGTAATATTTTTTCTATTGATTAATCTATTTTTATGCATAACTAGCTTTCTCGACAGACGTTGTCCTGTGTTGTGCACTGCGCCTCCAGAAACAAAAATAAACTACATAAATAATAACATTAAAATATTCATTCTAAAACGTCCATATTTCATTTGTATTCAAAGCTGAGACAGTATCAACGCGAGAATATAATAATATGCGCGCAATTTGGTTGACTTTGTATGAAAAGTTTCTAAAACGCCCGAAACGGAGTAAGTGAAATGGGCTACTGTAAGAGTGGCAATTACGTATGCGAGAGTGAGAGAGTGCAGGTGCAGAAGACAATAATTTTGTTGTTAGATTTTTTCAAAGATGGCGTCGCTATGAAATTCGTTCCATACTAACTTTAACATTATATGTTACATTTTGAACAGGGCCCGTCTGAGGCAAGCTACGCCACTGATGCTCCTAGATCAACTGTTGTTCTGTGCTGAAAGATGAGATTATGAATATTAAACATTAAGTCAAAGCTGAAATAACAAATTTGAAAACTTTCCCGTGTCCAATTCAATATGCAAACAAAGTCTGGATGACGTAACGTGGAGTTTAGTCGAGATTAGAGTATAGGTAGGCGGAGTCAGGTGGATCGGGAGGCACGCAATTATACAATCAGGGAAATGATTACAGAACTCAGAATGAAATAATTGCGGGCCGCTGCTGGGCGACATCCTCAATCCTGACCTAACGCCGGATCTCAGAGATATCTCTACTGTGGGTACACTCCTTCCTATTAACATTGATCCACATTAGTCGCTCGCTATTAACATATTAACATGGCCGGTCAGACCTACTGGGGATGACCTCAAATCAATTTCGTTCCAAATTAATCCCATAGCTTGTCTCTTCTCTTCACTAAGTCAGGACTCGCGTTTAATTAATTTGGTATATTCCACTGTAGGCAAACAGAATACTCCTGGCCAGCATACCATTGTTGTGTTTTTTTTATCATAGATTTGATTAAACAAACCTTTTAGGGTGGGTGTTTTTTTTTTAATTTCATTAAGAAATATGTATTTCAATCCGTGGACAATATAATATTTGTAATTTTTACTTACCTGAAAACAGGGATGTGTTTATTAACATTTTTACTCAAAAATAATTCCGATAATTGTACTTAACAAAGTTTTATTTTTTATTTTAAACGGTATTGGAGTTTACTACTGGCCCCTTTACCACCTCTATTGCGTGCCCTCCTCATCCAACTCTGTCCATAACTTTCCTCCATCTAACTGTTGTTTGCCTTCTACTACAGAGAATCAAGGCATTAGTTCTCTCACCTACATTTTAATGGAGCAATTTGTTTCATAATTCCAGGAACCCACTCCTGTTCGTCTTCTTATTTCGACATTTAGTAAATGGACAAATAACGGAATTCCCAATTTCGCTTCTTTTAGTTGACAATTGATTTGGTGTATGTACCTAATATCATTTGGGATTCTACACCGTATGTAGGTACCTCAAAGTACATAGAAAACTTTAATCATTACCCGGGGCTAGTACGAGTTTTATTGATAGCTAATTGCACGCTTATAAGCGCTTATTAGTGTGTAATTACTGTTTTATTTAAAAACTACGATCAGTGGAAAAAATAGCTTAGCGATAGAAAATATTACGATCAAGCTGTCATCGAGATAGTTTAACGCATATCGCTTGATTGTGAGCTGTAGCCTAAGTATGTAACTCGCAAAGATAACTTGACATTGCGTCATGTTAAGGTAAACGTTACGTTACGTTTCAAGTAGACGCGAGAAATCACAGCGCGTACAAAAACGCATAGGTTTTCACTAAATTACGGTGACGTAGGCTTACATACTACCGATGTAATTAAAAACTGACAGTTGGCTCCGTTTAGGTACAAAACGAAGACTATAAGTACGTTTTGTGTCTTACATACTTAGGCTACTGATCTCTGTAGATTAAGACCCGCCATATTGGATTTAACGTCATCTGACAGTTGTTTCGAGTATACAAGAACGCTTTTTATAATAAATACACTGTATTTAATTTTTTTCCTCGTCCAAATATGTGCTCCCTTCATATCTTGGTCCATTGAATTTTGGTTTATCATTTTAATGTACCAACTAAATTTATAAGAAATATAAAGACGTTTTGAAGAAAATGTTCAAAGGATACTTTTCAAGTAGGTACAAATATACAAATATTAAAATTGAAGAGATCAAACATAAATTATTACATTTTGGCTGAAACATAAAGATTTCATATGATTTAATAAGGACTTAACTATATTTTGAAATAAAATAAATCATTAAATAATAAGGTACCTACTACCTACCTATTCTGCATCAATAACTCGAAATCACTCAAATCAGCAGCCCGATTCACGAAAAAGTTTGAATCGAACTTCGAACTAAACTTAGACTTAAACTTTTCTGAAAACTTTTCTAAATATCTAGTCATATAAGTAGTCTGTGATCTGTCAGATTTACTACCTGTCAGATTTACTCCGACTTTTCCAACTTTATTCATATTAAAATAATATTATTACAAATAAACAGGCATATGTGGCTTGTAAATACGGAATAAATCAATTATAAAGGCTGAAAAAGAAATTTAGATGGGCGAAATGTACATATCTAACAGACAGAATTTATGACAGCTCAATAAGTTTGAAAAGTCGGAGTAAATCTGACAGGTAGTAAATCTGACAGATCACAGACTACTTATATGACTAGATATTTAGAAAAGTTTTCAGAAAAGTTTAAGTCTAAGTTTAGTTCGAAGTTCGATTCAAACTTTTTCGTGAATCGGGCTGCAGACATAGCACATCTGGGTTGTAAACACTCGCGTTGCCTGGCTACTATTTTGTTTGTTTACAAAATTTTGTATGAAATTTCATCTTCATAGGTACCTACATAACAAACGCGGATTGAATATTGTTTTTATAAATAAAGTTAAAACTGATCAGTGAGTTATACGTAATCTCACGATTAACGAATTTTTTTATAAATAAGACGGTTAGAGTTCTAAAATCAGAAACAATCGAATCGTTCGATCATTTTGAATGGAATTTTTTCGATAAAAATGAAAATACTATATATGATATCTCAGGTAAAATGTCATTTCATTATAGATGCATTATTTATTTAGCTTTTACCAGTTACATCAAAAAAAAATACGGGAAAGAATTTATAGAAATAGGATAAAGTAGGTATAGCACAAGGTCAATTTTCCTGCTTATTGATGTATACGTATAAGGTAACAATAAATGCGATCACTCTGTCGTTATCTTAAGAATATATCCAAAAATCTGCATTATACTGCACTTCTTTCGCACTCTGTAACTGTGTGATTTATTGCCTGTCTCTCGATTTCATTACCGATGTTGTTTCCATTCTTAGCAAGCAATTGAAAGACATAATAATATACCTACTCTAGTGATTCCAAACCAATTTGGGTGAGCAGGTACGAGTATTTCCCTGTTTATTTACCTCTATTTATTTTTATTCGTATGGTGAAATCATAAAGGTCAGCATAGTGTGCAGTTTTGTTTTACCTTTAGAACGATGTCAGAGTCCCATCGTGGTCTTTAATTTAGCGAGTGATAAGATTTTTTACAATTACTTATATACATAGGAGCCCACTTCATCGAACTTTATAGTACTTCCGAGTAAGTTTTTGGACGTACATATTATCATCACCTATTAGGCTTAGAATCCTAGAGGAATGCAGCACTCCTGGTGTTTTATCGAATCAATTACCAAGGATCTATTAAGGTATAGTAGATACATTCAGCGAAATAAAACATCAATGAATATGACTCATAAAATATCGTAATAATTGTCCCAGACTGCCTCATAAAATAGTGTTACTGTTTCTGCTTTGCAAACACAATAAAACTACCACCCCATGTGTCATTGGGTTATCTACATAATAAACTATCAAGATATGCACGTGAATGTAGGACCTTGGGGTGCTTCGGACTGTTGTTATATTCTAATAATTGCCGTATGTTACGAGAAGACGGTTGATGTGAGCTACGGCGCCTACTGTGAAGAGAGTCATAACAAAAATATTATATTCAGTACGAACATCTCACCGTAATGGATTCGTATGAGCAAATATTATAAAATATGAGTCATGTATAAAAAATGATGTGCGCAAAATTAGTCATAAGTGTAGTTAAGAGTTTCACTTGAGTCTTATTTTACTTACATTTAATTTAAAACATGACTCATGTTTTGCGTGCATCGAAGATATGTATAGACAGGTCAGCGAGTCGTCCTGGATTCAGTCATTCTGTTGTCTATTCCGATTCTATACGGTGAATAAATAGCGTGGATCTGACTACCTATACAGTCAACGAACTCCTACGAGAAGGTCAAAAATATTGTTGAAAAGAATATAACCATTAGATATAAATTAACCAATAGGTACACGACTAGAACAGGCTTTGGAATTTTCGGTAATGATGGTTTGTAATTCAGGGAAGTAATGAAATGAGCAAATATAGAAAATAAGTCGGTAGCTAGCTTTATTAAAAGTTTGGCACACTCACTCAGAGCCTCAGCCCTCAGTCCTTAGAGGAAATAATTAGCCGCACCTTCAAGAATCGTCGCAAATTTATTTGCCCTAAAACTTTGCAATCCACAAAGCCGTCCTCCAACAATCGTAGCTTATTCTTCTTCGAGCTAGATCTTCTTTCCCTATAGAAACCGATATTCTAGCCACCGAAGTCTTTTATTCTTTATGAATCTGACTACCAAGATATCTGTATGGTTTTTACCAATAAGCTCAGAGTTGTATCTTTTTCGCCACCCTTCTCTATCATTAACTGGTCCATATTTGGCGAATGATTTTTTTTTCAAAGACGTCAAGAATATTTTCGTCTTTCTTCCTTTGCTAATTCCTAATTATAACATACATATATTCTCCCTTGAGACCCCCCGCATACCGCAAGTCAGTCCGGAGGAGACCAATCCGCAGCAAACTGGACCCGCACGAAACCAACCCCCTAGTCCAGGGGTCGGCAAGTAGTTTTAGTTGGGGTCCGAATACTGTGGGAAAATTCAAACGAGGTCCAGAAAAAAAAACAAATGATACTATACCCGGCGCGCTATAAGATTACTTCTGGTACCCTGCTACCCCGACTTGCACCTCAACACCCATTTTTTGGAGTTCGACCCCCCCCCTCCCCTTCGCCCATTAATCTCGGAGTAACGTTTTTCAATGTTTAATTAGGAAAGTGACTTTTTTCACAGCAGGCGATCAAAATTTGGTACAATCCTTGATAAGGTTGCTCTCCTATGTTCATCGATCTTCCTAAAAGTGGAATTCTTTAACGACTGTGGCGAGTGGCGACTTAAATTTTTCTGTGTGCTCATTTATATGGGCGAATTGGTGCTTATATCCAGCAGATAAATAAGTTTTACTACCCATTATTTTCTTTTTAACACATAATATGAACCATGAAACTTTACAAAACACTTGGGTCTCATTTTTTCGCCGCACACTAGTTTATGACCACGGTACACCAGTGTGCCGTGGCACACCATTTGCGGAACACTGATCTAGACAACTAAAGGTTCAAATCACCAATGGTTCCAAGGCTGTCTCCTAGTTAGGAGTTACCGAATCTTTGGTAGTTCCTAGCTTATCGTTTTGTTTAAAAATATTTATGTAGTTCCTAGATCTAGGGACCGTTGGTGAAAGTCACAATTAAAGTATAATACCTAAGTACTTACCAAGTAAGATTCTATTTGTTATAAAAAAATATTTTAAGTAATAAAGGTATGTACTTGCATTATAATATTTGGCGGTCCGCAGTTCAACCTTTCGCGGACCGCTGGCGCTGCCCTAGTCCCTAGTCTGATCGAAGCAACCAAACCAAAAAGTCGGCCCCACACAAATCAAGCCCGCCGCGGACCTCCCCCCAAACCAACCCGCAATACGGGAGGCCTAAGCCCCACTAAGGGAGGCACAAGAGCTCTCCATTGCGCTGGATCATGCGCCTTTACAGAGAGGACACCACTTGATGGGACCTAGGCGTCCGAGACTTATTTCTTGTGCCTTTGCTGACCGGTTGGGGTTTAAGGACGTGAGATGGTCAACCTCACGGTCCCGATCTGATTTTTCGATTTCCTGCCTCTTACAGGATGCTCGTAAAACCAGCAAAAATATCAGAGGTGCTATTCTAAGCCGGCAACCCCACGGCCATTATAACATACCCAATAGTTATATCAGAACTAAAACAGGCAAACCTCTCTCTTCAGCTGGAAAAAACATCTCTCCAAAAACGTATCAGATAATTAATAATACGAGTATGTAATATGCATTCGTCTTATCAATACGTGTTCTTGGTTCTGCATGCACCCATGACAACAATATTACCTTCGTTTTAGCATCTCTACCAGCAAAAATCGGATAAAAGAAATTACCCCACAAGTAAGCTAATGATAGTGCTTTTTAAATAACAGCTCATTGTGCTCCGTGATTTGATGTGCAGATATAGTACCGAATACGTAGGTAGACGGTACATAATACAAAATGTCGTGTGCATGTGATTAGCTCGATGTGATAATTAGATATAAAAACAAATCAAATGTAATAATCGCTGAATTGCCTATCGTCTCAAATCATTCACGTCTCCAGCATTGAATTTTTCCGTGTTTATCAATGTCAATGATATTTTATTACTTATATAATTAATTTTATTATATAATATATTTTTTTTAAGACGATGCGATCACCAACAAACCACTCGTAATGGGATCCATCTTGAGTTCAGGGTCTATTGCATACGTACTTTTTTCCAAGCTTATCAAATACTTCATTAACGATGATTTGCTTCACTACTTGGTTCTGATAATATAATACCGGTATTCAATCTCAAGGAGTGCCACGTGATCAGTTCTGAGCAAGTACCAGCTGCCTGCCCAGCAACAAGAGGGACTTTCTGACAACCCTAATAAATAACAGACACACCTCAACTTCAATAATAATTCATAGTTTTATGTAACAACAGAACTTGTATACTACATAGATATGCACAATACTACTCGATATGGAATGGCTTATCTTAAACCACTACTGGAAAAATTCCAATGCAAGATGCAAATTAAACTTCGAAATTCGAGTGTATTCTAAAGATGTTCTTTATTGCTTTTTGAGTTATTTGAATTTTTATTAACGATTCTTTATACAGCAATATATTTTTTTATGCCAACCAATCTGTCAAATGTGTCGGTCAATGAGGATTCACTTTTTTGCCATGAAAATATACAGCGTAACTGGTAATTCGATATGAAAAAACGATCAGAAGGCGCGGAATAAGTTCAACGTAGCCATACTAATATTAATTACGAAGCGCACCTTTAAATTCAATTCTTGTACTAGTAGAAGCAGAGTCGTCTGTTTGAAAACACTACGAAATAAGCTGCTGTTTATAGCGCCTTCTGATCGCTTAATTAGGTTCATTTTCCAAACCTGTATTAAAATGGACAATATTTTACCTTTTCGGAAAACTTATTAATTGAGGAAGTTTTCTACGTGGTTTTTACGCCAAAAGTATTATACTTTTTATAAGTAATTGTTTTCGAAAAATCGAAAATAAAAATGAAAAAACTGACTTGTGTTTTAAGAACGTTTTATTTCTGAGGTTTTCCAAAGTTTATTTACGATATTTATAGTTCCCAAAGTGGAGTAGGTACCTTATTCACAATTATCAGTTTTAGGTCTGAAGGTGGAAAAGTGAAAAAAAAACTTAAATAATTCGAAAACCGCTGGCATTTGACCCCTGGTTAATGGGAACAAAATTGTGGCAAATTTGCTCTAGTATAACCCCTTTCAAGGAGTGTATCGAATTACCAGTCACCCTATACTCCATATATAAAAATCTATGTGCGCTCCATACTATGTAGCACCCTCTCAGGTTTTGTGTCACTCTGTTTGCTGGACTATTAATAAGAGAGAGGGAGAGGGTAATCGGCTGTGTCTACAATTAATTACGTCTTGTTTGCTTTCACGGTGTAGCGTATGGAGTGTATTGGACTAAGAGTACACTCATTGTAGTCAGGCAAGTGTAATGCGAATATCAATTCTATAGTTTATGTGTTATCTTGAAACTTGATCAAACTAATGTGCCAATTACAAAAATATATCGATACATTTTAAATTTCATGTTTTCTTCGGCTCGTGAATGCTCGCATGCCTTATAATATAAAATCAATATTCCTTCAGATTTCAATGTTAAATTTCAGCACTTTTAGCAAACATTTTTTTTAGGAAACAATTTTATTCGAATACTAATTTAAAATAGTTGAGGACCATGCAAAGGATTGGGTCCAGACATATCCATAAATTTTTCAGGAACTTCAAAAGATCCGGGCCACCAATTAAACTTGTCAATTTTGGGAATAAAAGTTGTTCTTCTTTTATAGTGGCACTTAAACTTTTTGATATTGGTAAATTTATACATTGTGTTTTTATTTATTTTCTCTCTTGGTAAGCGGCATTTTTCTATAAATTAATCTCGTTTGAATGCCAGACAATCTATCTGTACTTACCAAGAGAAAAAATAAATAAAAACACATCGTATGAATTTTTCAATTTATAAAAATAAAACTGCCCCTATAAAAGAAAAAGAAAACTTCTCCCAAAAATTTGCATATTTTTGGCGATGAATTTTTGTCTATTTTTCGCACGCTTTGTTTAATCAAGTGTCGAAATAACAAATTGTAGAACTTGTTTGTTTTAATAAATCCTTATTTTTATGGTTTTCAAAAAGTCAATGGTCCTGTTTCTTATCCATACTCTACATAGTTTCATAAGGTCCGCATTTAGATAAAAAAATATTATAAATATAGGTAGTTACATCAGTAATGTTAAGATATTGATTCTAAAAATAGTTGGGTAGTTGTTTTCTAGAAGATGGCATAAATATAAAGAAAATAGCATGAGCGTCACGGCGCTCGGCGTCTCTGTGCTGAGCCTATGGAGTAGATACTTACATAGGTCCACCCGTGTACAAGAGGGATAATAATATAGAAGAAATGTTTTTTACGACACCATAACTAGATAACATAGGTACCTACCATCCAATAGACACACTAATGAAAAACATGACGTCAAAATATAAAATCACACGAGAGAGAGCATCTAGATAGGTATAATTAGTCCATACCTACCCATCCATCTAGATTATAGTAGGTATCTAGATACACATTGTTATTTATCTATACTGTATCTACATAATAATAATAATATTATATGCTATCATTGACGCTGAATGTAGGTACGTAAGAATTTGTTTATTAGAACTATATGGAATCGCAACCCAACTGTGAAACGTTTAAACATTTTTTAATACAAATACATAAGTTTTCTTTTTGATATTTTCTTAAGATTTATATCAACTTTACTTCCAAGCGACACAAAGATTTATATGCAGATGAGTCCAATAATATTGTCAGTCAAATCGAGTACTTTTATGTAAATTTTCCTTATTTTCTCAATACACCCAAAAACATGAACAGCTTATATGATATTGTTGCAGTGGACTGATTAGTTTACATATTATCTAGAGTGAAAATTTGTGATAGACTCGTTTCATTTTTATCTTTATATGGACTATCACCAAGCACCTTCTGCTCAAAACATCGAAGATAGGGCCTAGGGTTTCGAGTTAGTAACGCGTAGGGGAGAAGTAAAAAATTGACACTTTGTAATTGATTTCCAGCTACGTTATGTAAAAAAAATCATAGCAATTTCGCCCTCTGGATGTTGATTCTGTGATGTCTTTGTTATGTTAAGTTTTATGTGTTACTCATACTACCAATCTACAGTAAAGTATTACCTAATAAATAAATCTTTGATAACTACTAACTAGGTATTAATCATACATTTGTAAAATATGTTAAACAGGTGTAAAACAATGATTCATTTATTACTTTCGACCCCTTCTGTATCTTTTTTGTAAATGAACTGTATTGGAGTAGAGTTAATTATTAGAAAATATATAGTAGGTAGGGACCATATTAAAAACTCTAATTACTCTAGTGTCTCTTAAATGTTCATCACCAGTTTTTATATGCACTTTTATATCAGTTGTGCATTGTATTAGGTATATGTTTTTTATGCTATCAAAGAAATACCTAAACGAATGAAAATAAACGAGTGAATCGCTTTCATTGTATGACGGAGTCAAAAATAGTAACATTGATTTAAACGGGTTTTAACGGGTATAAGATGGTACCCCTGCATCACGAACGACGCTATACGCCAGCATACCCAGCGCAGGCCCATCAGTTTCACTATATGTGGAGGGAGATGAACTATTTTTATATTATTTATTTGTAATGCATGAACAGACAGCAGTTGTTATGATAAAGTACAATATATGGACGATAACAATGTTCAGTCAACTGTCACCCAATTACTCAAGCATCCTTTGAAGTCATTGCTTTTCGGCATTCACTAAATCCTTAATCATTCGTTCTCAAGCTCTACCTGGGGCATGTGTTAAGGATGGCGAATGACAGTTGGCATGTGTTAAGGATGCCGAATGACAGTTGGCCGAGGAAAGCGCTGTTTTTCCTCCTATCAGGGTCTCGAAGACATGGAAGACCCTTTCATACTGTATTCCGTTCCTTCGAGGCGGAGCTGAGGGATTTGGACATAGTGTGGGAGGAGGTCATAAACATTGCGCAAGATCGAGCACAATGAAGAGCTCTTATTGCCTCCCTATGCCCCTGAGTGGGGTTCAAATGGAGTTTTGATTGATTGAGTTTAACGATACTTTTGTACCCAACTAAATTTTCGTCAAACAATTTTGTCTTAAAAATGGAAAGAATTAGGTATACGAAAATATACATTGTAAATGATATAATTAAGAAAAGTGATGCCAATGCTCAGATGAATATCATCGTCTCAATACCTACTAAATGTATGCCAAAGATGCAGTCGCTGGTTCTTTGAACGGTAGCAGAGCTTCATTTCAACTTTAAAGCTTATGTACTTACTTACTCACCATCAGGGTTGCCAGGTTTTTTTCCAAAATATACCGGACCAGTGTTCCTACCAACACCACCTATATAAGAAGGCCTTAGTGCTGCGTCACATCGTGAGGCCCAGCATTCGCTTGCCTATATCTGTATGTACTTACCTGTACGCTATGATATCTGTCTACACACCGGCGCGGCGGCCTGGTGACGCGAGAGGAAAAAATGGCCTCCAGCGCTAAAGTCTTCTTATATAGATCGTGTTGTGTTCCTACTTGGTATCCGAAAAGATGAAAGTTCACTAAAAAAGGTCATTCTCTAAATTTGGTATCCGTAAAGGACTGATTTATTTTAGGGAGGAAAATTAATCGGAAAAAAATACTGAACAGGCTATATATAGTTCGGTATTTTTGTCATACCGAACACCGAACACGGTGCGAAAATACCGAACACCCGACAACCCTGCTCACTAGTGGTCATGACCCACTGTTACTTTTGTGCCCGGTGCACCCTACTAGAGGTCGCGTGTTTTAACCCAAATTTAGCATTATGTGAAAGAACTTCTATCAAGAAAAAATACATACTTTTTATTTGGGGTATTTAATATATAATAAAAAGTATTTAATTTTAACAAAGAATTTTATGTTTTTGTTGGATTTTGTTGTTTTAATTTTAAAGCTAGTAGGTATTGATAGTATGTTAATATGTATCGCAAACATACTTCACAATGTTGGCACACTGTTTGCCCTGCAAGAATGTGGGATCGATATTAATTGGACAGTTCAACACGGCAGATGTCCGATAAATCTAATAGAATGGGATGGATCTTTCAATACTTCTTCTCAGTTAAATAATTTAAATTTTCTATAATTGTTGTATCCATGCGTTCAATCTTGATTCTTCATATCTCTGATATCTGATAAGTACTTCAGTTAATTCTCGTGATCAATTTTGACCGTTGTGTAACTGAGACCAAAATAATATGTTCATATGTCATATTATTGCAATGGATCTGTGTGGGTCTATCTGACCTTTTTCACCTCACAATCTGTCTTGGGGCGAATAGCTTTGCTTTCGTGAAATGCCAGGATAAATTGAAGATTTTTTCCTCATGTTCGATTTTGTCTAAATCAACATTCCTTTTTTCAAAAAAGTACATAGCTTAGAAACACCTGTAGTATTTTGTAGTGAGTATTTTGTTTCAGGGTAGAAAGATGATTTGAACTTCATAAATCATACAGTTTACAGATAAATAAATGTATTACAATAAGGTTGATAAAAAATAAACAACTGTTAGTGTTTGTTTTTTTTTTTTAATTTATTAATATTGTACTTTGTTTTCTTTAGAACGAAAATAAAATCTCTGCCATCGTAATAAATATAATATAGTAAACATAATAAATAGATATGACATATATTTTTATATTACAAAATTTACAAAATAAAAAGTTTTTTTTTAATGAATCTGTACTCACTCAAAGTGAACACAAATACACTCCTTGACTCTTTCACAGTAAGCTACTTAAAGCTTGTGTCGTGAAAGAGGAAGATGGTCGGCACCGGGGATCGAACCACGACGTCCGCACCAAACAGTACGAAAGCCGGCGCTGTAACCGCCAGTCTACCAACCACTTCATTATTATTTATATTCCAACAAAAAAAAACACACAAATGAAAAACAGCAACAAGGAATATTGTTTTAAAAATCTAACGTGAAATAAAAAATATTTATATATAAAATAATAAATAATTTAACTTATATAATGTATATTTATAATCGATGACGTTGGTATTGTAAATAATTTGTACACACTGAAAATTTATTCTCAAACTTATCACAATTTTTTTCCGATCTCTTTTAAAACAAAACTAAATTAAGCTACGATATATTTCCGGGTTACGAATATGAATACAAAATACTGAGTATTTACAATGAAACTTATTGAAATTGAAATTAGTAATATGATACAATAAATTAAATGTTATGATAGAACATTATCATACAAATCTACTTTATTTTATTACGACGTAGATGTTGATTCTATGTTACAAAGTAATATACACATCACCTGGTGGTTACAAAACTATTTCTTTATGCTTCTTACAAATTATGTATTCTAATAGACACCGCTACTGAGAGCCGTAGCCAGGGTATGTGTCCGGCACAACCTGCCCCCCCCCCCCCCCCCCG
Source organism: Mystacides longicornis (assembly GCA_963576905.1). Lineage (NCBI taxonomy): Eukaryota > Metazoa > Arthropoda > Insecta > Trichoptera > Leptoceridae > Mystacides > Mystacides longicornis. The sequence continues at coordinate 18,135,992 of OY756422.1, read as the reverse complement.
CTCCACTTTTTAATGTTAATTTTTAAGCGCTACCCAATTTTAATTAAATAAGACCCCACTCTCCCTTTAGCTTCATAATGTTCTAAAATGATCTTTTTTAAATTAAATTACATATTCCACTGAACAAACTTATTTCATATCCGAAATATTAAGCCATATAATATTTTTACTATTCTTTAACGTAGACTTTTAACAACCTATGGGAGGGAATCTTTCCATAAATCTGCAATTGGAACCCCTATTCTCTGTTTTATTAGATGGTAGTCACGGTAGTAAAGTGAGTATTACACGATACATTTTGTATTTTGGAAACGTGTATAGCGCCACCACAGAGATATTTCTAGAAACAAAAGCGATTCTCGCATTCGATACGTATAGAAGTTTTTTTATACAAAATGTATCGTGTAATACTCATTTTACTACCGTGACTACCTTCCGATTAAACAGAGAATAGGGGTACAGGTAAATAAGTAAATTGTGTTTTTGTGAATCATTCAGTCGTCATGTTAGCTACGGCTCTGCTGCGACTTATCATTATTATTTACATTTTCATTAAAGTCAATAAATAAATAAATCACACTTAAAACAGCGCTTAGCTCCTAGCTCTATGAAGTGTCCACAATACTAGCTATCAAACGGATTATTGTCACTTGCACTAATTACTATTTTAAAACTCATCAAGAGTTTTAATTTTCGTCACTTTTTTCTAAACACGTTTCTTTCTCCGGTATTGACGCCATCACGTGATTCCCAGCGTGCAGCTTACTAACCAGAGGCAAACCTCCGCCCTCTGTGTCTCCCCTGAGAGCAGCTGCAGCCGCTCTCTCCAGCCTCTTTTGTCTTTTCTTGGTGCGCTCTTTCTGGAAGAACAGTCTGAGGTAGTAGCATGGGAAAACCACGCACTGGCCGCCGTCTTCTTCCGCATCTATGTACACACCCCTGACCATCACGGAGTTGGCACAGTTGAGCAGTATCAGAAGGAGCAAGCATCCTGCGTGGGTTAACCAATTACTCAGCAATGGATTTTCTAAAATGGAAAACAAATTATATTAATATCAAAATTGATTTCATGTAAATTATTCGAAAATCAATTTTTCTAATGGCATATTTTGTTGACGATCATGACTTGGTAAGAATTCAAACAATGGTAATTTGTGAAAAATGTGTATTCGTAAATTGTGTTTCAAAAAAATTGCCTTTCAATAAAAGATTTACGAACAATTGTGCATTCGAAAAATTATTTTTGAAAAATTTTCGTGTCACCATTAAATTTAATCATATAAGTTTCTTTCTTATATTATTTTAACTAGGTTCTAAAAGCTTAAACGTTCGATCATAATTATTCTAATTCATTCGTTTTTATAGTTTACTACTTCAGGGCTATGATATGGCAGGTTCGAATCCTCTTTGGGTCTTGTAATTTTTCAGCATATTATGATTATAAAGGTTGAGATCTTTGATTTAAGCCGTTAACGTTAAATGATCATGCAAAGGCATCAGTAGTTTGTTGTTCAAAAAATTCTGTTATTAATAACATACGTTATGTTGTTTATAAAAGAAATCGTTTGAGATTATTGCCAACGAAAGAAAATAATATTCCCAATGTAATTTTACTCCCAGCGTAAATTTAGGCAAACGTTATTATTCTCCAGACAGAGGAAGCGGCGCGTCTTCATAGTTGTGACCGCTTCACACACGCGTAAAAACTAATGTATGCTATGAAATCTATTTCACCAGCCAGCGTAGGCAAATCTCATGAATATCGTACGATCGTACCTCTATTCTAAGTTTCCGTGAGATTTACGCTAGCGTAATGTAACAAAATGTTGTATGGAAACATGTGCAATGTGATACTTCGGAAAGCTCCGTAGACCATATAAAATTCCGGTGAGTTTCTCACTAACGTTAGTGAGTGTAAAATTCGGATTAGGGGTAAGGTACCTACTCCAATTATTAAGTCGTTTTTGTCATTGACTGAGTTTTCGTTTTAATTGATTTTGACTTTGTTGTTTCGTGCCTAGCTTATCTGTTTTTGACTTTGACTGAGTGTATACTGACCCTATAATAATAATTATTATACTATTTTTTTTTTTTTTTTTTTTTGAGGCTAGCACCCCTTTATTATACTATAATTGACATTGTTTTTTTTTTCTGTTGTATCTGATGTCCCTCTTGTTTTGCTGCTATTGACTTGTTTTAATATGTTCACTTTTATCTCGATGTTTCTTGTGTGACCAATATAATCTTTGTGTTTTTATTGTTTAATTGCTATTTTCAAAATCATAATTTCATATTATATTTTTCTAAAATTTATATAATTGTTCATTTTTTTCTAGTTTTGAACTATATTATAGAACATTTAACATGTAAAAGGCCTAGGCCGTAGATTTAATAAATAAATATTAGTACATTTCGAATCTATTCGACAATTTTGTACGAAATTGTATAGAAACTGTCGAAATACAATTCCACAGTTTCTGTTTGAAAGCCTCATTGGATCAGCTATTATTATAATTGTATCACTTGCGTGTATAATTCTTTCACCTTAATCATTATCTCCACTTGAATGATTTTATATTTTTTTTGAATCGGGCCGATAACAATCTTTGATAATCGTCAAGTAGTATTGTGTTCCTATACCTACGTGATAATATAATTCATTTGTGACTTCAAAATACCAATCCGTATGACCAACAAAATGTGTATATTATAATACTAGCTTTCCCGACAGAGGTTGTCTTGTCTTAACTAATTTGGAATATTGAATATTTAACACAAACTCGTATACTCCTTATCCAAAAAACAAAAACGTTTCTATGTCAGTTATAGACTCGGAAACCATCCAACCGATTTACTCCAACTGGTTTCATTAGAGAGGTAATAAAGCGAAGATGGTTTGGGACAGCCGTATTCATATATCGATACATGAAAGGCTATTTTTAGCTTTGTGACACTTTTGCCAAAATTGTTATTTTTTATCGCAAGCGACGCTAAAAAATACTCTCTGTCGATGTGTCCTATATTCAAATTATTCAATAGTTTTGACTCACTGAAAATTTAGCTTAAACGACCCGGTTTTTATATCGTAATTAACCTTGAAAAGTGTGCGATATACAGTTTCGATAATTTTCAAAAATAATTCGTATTGACTTTTTCTCTTGCGTTTCTTTTAACTCACAGTGAAGCGTGTGTCATCCACTCAAAGAGATTTCTAATGAATTTAAAAATAAATAAGTCGAACATGTATTAGCACAGCTGGGTATCCGCTTGTGATGAATATAACACATATAATATATGTAATTACCAGTATTAATTCTGACCAATCCATCTGGTTTAAAAGATATTTAAGCACACTCTGTTTATCGCTCCAACTATCAGACAACTGACATTTATGTCAAAGACCATCTTAAATTCATAATAAGTATATAGAGTAGAGGTCATTATGAAACTTGCCAGGAATGAAGTAGATGTCCAGCAAACTCCACACACTCCTCCATACGTTGATGGTGGCTATGAAGCTGACAAACAAGAAGAGATCTGCGAGAAGAAGACGTCTTGTTGCTTGGAAGTGGGAGCAGGCCCGTCTGGCCAAGGGCTGAAGGAGGAATGTGATGATGGCCAGCCCGTATCCTATAGCCTGCAATTAAGTAATAGCACACAAAATAAATAAATTAAAACATCTCATTAATCCATTAACACGACCTTAAAGGCCTGGCCTACAGTATAGACAATAATTCTATAGATATAGAACTTTGCCGGGGGCGGATGGATGTGGCTGGCGCAGAATAAGGAGCTGTGAAAGTCTCAGGGGGAGGCCTTTGTCCAACAATGGACACGACATCTAACATCGCACCAAAATTTAACAGCCACTGGACATTTGAAGCAGCAGGTGTATTCACGAAAATGTTTAGTTCTTACTAAACTTATTTCTTTTCTTAGGGGCATTATAACACTCAAAAGAAATCATGCTTAGGTACATGAGGCAAATTCCAATTATTATTAAGATTAAGATTTTAAAATTTTTCCGCAACTTACGAATCTATAAGAAGTTGTATGTCGAATCGAGCTATGGATCGAGAAAAATTTGAGAGATAGGTATCCAGAAAAAAGAAAATTACTAGCGAAACTATTTAATTTAAATTCATTCTACAATACAACTTAAAATTCATGAATAGCCCTGCAGATTTGATGAGTAAAAAAAGTTTTTTTCTAGTGGGTAGTTGCACATTTTTGACATTTTGGTGATTTTTTCACATATTTTGAGCCTTTATGCTGCATATTTCTACCATTTTAAGTTGAATATCTATAGTAAGTACCGTGTGAGTTAATTGTGCGGTTCTTGAGTATCCCATAACGCACAAGTGAGTACATACATATCTTCTATATTATAAAAATAGAGAGCTATTTTCCGTTGTCATCGCATCACGCCTAAACGGCTGGACCGATTTCGCTAATTCTTTTTTTGTAGTGTTGGATTTTATCAGGATAAGGTTCTTTTTGAAAACTGATGCATCGGTGGTAATTATATTGTTTAAATATAAATTTAAGGTATCGTTATAAATTCAAATTCAATATATTCATAGTAAAGACAGCTGACAACTGTCTGTCGGGAAAGCTAGTTTCATATAAATAGCTACATTTCGGATGATATTATTATGTTATTCCATATTTGCCTATATACGTATAAGTTTAAGCATACATAAGTTATAGACACGTCATACCAACGTCCAACACTTCCCGTCGCAACATCTTGGATATTGGGGGCCGGTCATCTTATTTATTCACGTCAATCTGCCAATATGGATCATGGACAATATATTATGGTTCTGATGCACTATATAGTTTGAAAATTATCCGTAAAGCTAAACACTAAAGAGCGTCCATAATGTTTCCAGCTAATCTATGAAAGTCAAGAGTGCTTTGCACCAAAATAGCGTTTCTGTAACTTTTACTTAATCTATTTTAGTTGTTGTTTGCACAAATCCTTAACACACGAAACAAAAATTTACGTTTTATTGTAGAATGAACTTTATTTCAATAGTCTAGCTAGTCAAGGAAGCTTTTTGAGTAAAAATCTTTTTTCTGGAACGTCTCTCAAATTTTTCTCGATCCATATTTAAAAAAACTTAAATGTTAGGATACTACTATACAGGGTGACTGGTAATTCGATACATTCCTTGAAAGGGGTTATACTAGAGCAAATTTGTAACAATTTTGCTCCCATTAACCAGGGCTCAAATGCCAGTGGTTTTCGAGTTATTTAACTTTTTAGAGTTTTTTTCAACATTCCACCTTTTGACCTAAAATTTTAAATTGTGAACAAAGTACTCCATTTAGGAAAGTTAAAATACACTTTTCCAATAGCTAAAGAATAAAGGATAGGCTGAAGTAAAAAATCAAGAAGAAAATCTCAAAAACCTCAGAAATACAACGTTTTAAAATCACAAGTCAGTTTTTTTCATTTTTACTTTCGATATTTCTAAGGGTAATTCTCCAAAAAAGTATAATATACTTGGCGTGCAAACAACAGGAAAAACTTCCCACATTAATAAGCTTTCCGAAAAGGTATGAATGTTTTCCACTTTACTAAAGCTGCGCTTCGTTATGATCACTAACACTAGGTCGTCCAGCATACTCGTAAGTATGGCGACGTTGAACTGATTCCGCGCCTTCTGATCGTTTAATATTGATTATTTTTCAAAACTGTAGTAAAGTGGAAAACATTTATACCTTTTCGGAAAGCTTATTAATTGGTGAAGTTTTTTTCTGTGGTTTGTACAGCAAATATATTACACTTTTTTGGAGTAAATCTCTTAGAAAAATTGAAATGGAAAATGAAAAAAACTGCATTGCGATTTTAAAACCTTGTATTTCTGAGGTTTATGAAATTTTCTTCTTGATTTTTTATTTCAACCATTCATTCTTCATTCTTCAGCTATTGTAAAAGTGTATTTTTAATTTCCTAAATGGAGTAGGTACTTTGTTCACAATTTTAAATTTTAGGTCAAAAGGTGGAATGTAAAAAAAAAACTCTAAAAAGTTAAATAACTCGAAAACCACTGGCATTTGACCCCTGGTTAATGGGAACAAAATTGTTGCAAATTTGCTCTAGTAAAATCCGTTTCAAGGAATTTATCGAATTACCAGTCACCCTGTATAATGATACGCAAGTAGCGGTAAAATGTGAAAAATTTTCTTAATACAAATTGTAATTTATCTTATTTACCTAAGCATGGTGATTTTTTAGCAGAATAAACCCCGTTAAGAAAATAATTAAGTTTATTTCGATTATTAAGAGAACATAGAAGGAAATTTTTACGTTGGTATTTACTTAATTTTCTAAAATATTTTATGTTTAGGAGTATTTTAAAGAAGGCAAAGAAAGACTTACGGCTGAGCTCCAGGCGCTCCAGACCTTATCGTCTGGGAAGAGGTAGTAGTCCAATAAGTCCCAGGCCCCTCTCCATACGAAGACCACCAAGGAGCCCACCACCACTACTGAGAATATGCAGTCCAGCACGAAGAGGAAGGGCTCTCGGGAACTCTGGAAAAGAAACCACCAATTTAACTCTTTGCTGCTCATTTAAAAATGTGTGTATTTTTGAGTCGGAAGTAACTGTTTTATTACACTGCAAAAAACTTTCATATTTCTATAATACATATATAAAAATAGTGCTATTTTTCCTTTATTCGTATGAAGTTCCTATGAAGAATAAATCAACACAATCGCGTGGGACATTAGAAAATTTAAGAAAACTTAACGTATAAATGCTAAACTTTTCTATTTTTTTATTTTTATGGTGTTTGACATCTGTCAGTTGTTTGAAAGTTAGTCAAATTGCCAGAACGTGGCCCATAACATCGTTTAAAACAGATGCATTGGTCGGAATTAAATAATTGGTTAAACATAATTATGATTAACGCGTATCATTAAGTGTACAAATTCAATATTTATATTAAAAAAAGCTAGTTAATAATAAAAGTATTATTAAAAACCAAATGATTACCAATGCAGGGAAGTAATAGTCGCGATAGTAGAGTCCAATATTGACACAAATTCGCGTGATCCGTCGCACAGCGGGAATGTGCGCCAGCGCTTTTTCACAGCTGCTGGGATACTCAGCTAAACTTCCGTAAACAAAACCTCTCCAGCAGAAATGTCAATGTATTAATTTGCGCCCGATATTACCATTATTTATTTGTAATTTTCATAATAAATATACCTATATAATCACTTTTCCTAACCTCAAAACAAAATATGTATTCAACAATAAAAATTTAGGTAGGTACGCAACTTTTTGCTACAATAACAAAACAGTTGGTTCATAATACAATGTTTTTGTTCATTAATCTGGTAAAAATCCTTAACAACATCATCAGCAAAATACAGCCTGGATAAGCTTGAAACTACAAAATTTCTTTTTTATGAAAATATATTAATGAAATCTTACCGATATTCTGAACATCGTTGGAATGTCAAAAAACTCTTTAGGATTATCCATAATGAGTGCAAAGGGTGGCGCTGTTATATTCCGAAGACATCTGAGGGCAGCCAGGGCCACCAAACTAACGAATAAAGACACCGCTGACCCTCCGTGGCCCATGAGAACCTCCATGAGCTCCCAGGGCCCTCGCCAAGAATTAACACTCACTATGCCGTACACATAAGTATAAACTCTAGACAAAATATAATAAGTAAGTCTGTGTTTGTCCGGATGCAATCTTCTTTTGACTGCGCCCTGTGTTAACATTAGAATTAAATGTCCGATAGTTCCTATAGCCATAGAGGCGTAAGAGCTGTATATTATGGAATTCGGAAAAATATAGATGTTTGCTAATTCCCATGTTCCTCTCCAGTAGCCGACCACAGCCGGCGCCACCACCAAGCAAGAGAAGCAGCTATCCATGGCAGCCAGCAGCCTCCTGTGAGCCCTGGACTCTCCCTCCCACACCACATCTGACAGACCGGCGATACTTCCTCTCATTCTCCACGATTACTTGCTCTGACCATTAGGACATCACCCGATGTTTTCTGCCATTACTTATCGGCACTTTCCCACCTTCATCTCCGTGTCACTGCTCACTATCAAGTCCATACACCACTTGTATTTTACTATGGAGGGCACAAATATACGACGGCGAATACACGAGTCTTGCCAGCAGCCGCCTCTGATACAGCAGCGGGTACCACCAGCGCTCAGTGTACAACTCACCAACTGATCGACTGGGACGCAAGGATCTGATACCTCCCACAAAACGATACTTATTCACGAAGTACTTAAGTATTCGGTTTTTGGTGAGTCCTCCTATGGCTAAGTGAGTGGTGAAAGGTCTTGTTGAGTGACATAGGCCTCAGCACGGGGAGAGCAGTCCTTGCATGAGTGCAGCCCTGGCCTGTGTGGACTGAGGCGAGTGCATGGTGCAGTGGCAGGTGTATGCAGCTATGGAGAGCGACAGAACGAGCAGAGACGAGCGCAGAACACGACACCGAGTGTCACTCCGTCCGGCCAACTGATAACAAGGGGCCCCTCCATGCTCCTAATCCACTCGTGCTGCGAGGATAATTGCACTAGGACACCGCACCAGCACCACTACGAGTACACTCCACACAGCTCGTGCACAATCGTAGATCGCTGATAACCACCGAATCCCCACTGCTGGAGCCCTCACTCGAGCCCATCTAGCCCATCTAGACCAACTTCTTTTATCTTATTACGAGTTCAGTCGGCAAGCGTGGATTCAGCGCAGGCAATTGTATCACTTTCAGCGATTATACATAATATGTACTTCTATCGTTCAGCTGAACTTACACACACTCCCGACTGATGGTTCCGAAGAAAATTTGCTATATCTACGTACCTATGTGCCATTACTGGTAAGTGTCTCACCCACTCCTCAGCGGTAATCTTTATCATTTCTGTACTTTTGTTATTACGCGGGCGAAAAATCTTAGTGAAAAAAGTGAAAAAAATATATAACATGCCAAAAAAAATATATTAAGTTTGAGTGAATTTGTCTTAAGAAGATGAGCAAATAATATTTTCTTCTTTACTATTTTTTTAGTTATCAACACCCTAATGTGTATAAAAAAATGCTTAGATTCTGTCGAAAGGTGCCGCCCAAATAAACTGCCTCCGTTTGGTTACATTCAATGTTTTGTAACTATTTTATTTATTTATATTAACAAATCTAATGCGAGTTTAACAAATCAAAAAATATAATTTATTATAACTTGAAGGTAAAAAATACATTAAATATACTTAGGGTGGTGTGGTTTTTTTTTTAGGAAAAGTTAACTTTCCAGATACCAAATTTTTGAAATTACTTTTTCTTAGGAAAAGTTAACTTTCCAGATACCAAATTTTGGAAATGATCTTTTTTTAGGAAAAGTTAACTTTCCAGATACCAAATTTTGGAAATGATCTTTTTTTAGGAAAAGTTAACTTTCCAGATACCAAATTTTGGAAATGATCTTTTTTTAGGAAAAGTTAACTTTCCAGATACCAAATTTTGGAAATGATCTTTTTTTAGGAAAAGTTAACTTTCCAGATATCAAATTCTGGAAATGACCTTTTTTAGGAAAAGTTATGTTTCTATAGGCACCAAATCTTCATTTAGGTTTGTAAAATAAAAAAGCTTTAAGCTATTATATATTAACGTTATTTTCAATTAACAAAACTGCTATATAACGTATTTGAATAATTTACATAAGCCGTTAGTCCCACCTCTACAGTGGAAGCGAGGTAGGTAGGTAGTTATTTGCAAATTGATAGAACAAACGCTAGTATTCTTTTCTTCCAGGACTCAGGATTTGATATGTACAAAGGCGTTGAAAATATGTATTACCTACCTACATAATTTGTCTATCCATTGACGACTTTTGATTTGTTTTTTTTTTTCAATAAAAATTATACCTACCTTATATCACTTATATGTCATTATCAATTAATACAAAACGTTTTAAAATAGCTTGTTGTAACTACGAAACATGACATGAAAAATATATTTGTGCTAAAAAAAGTGTTTCAATTTAAATTTTATTACTTAATTTTTTTTCCACCAGGAAGAAATGCATATTCAATTATTAATGCTTATATATATCTTTTTATAAGTTTATAAAGATGAGACTGGTTTGCTGTGGCTGTGGGCGAAGATTATGAATCGTGGAAATAAATTTTGCTTTAGGTAATCATAAATGTCAGTTTAGTGTAGATACTATAAGGTATCTCTCTAGAGAGAAATTGTTTTTTTGTTAATTTGGGGATCTATTCAAGTAGTAAATGTTTTTTATCACGAGCTTAGAGAAAGGAGTTGTGTTTTCTCAAAAAGTAATTGAATGTTGTTTTTTCAAAGTACAACAGAGAAAATATAAATGACTAGCTTCCCCGACAGACGTTGTCCTGTGGTTCTAGCCCGAAGTGGTCCTAACCAGAGCGGCACGTTCATTGTGCACTGCGCCTCCAAAAACAAAAATAAAATAATTAAATAATAACAACATTAAGATATTAATTCTAAAACGTCCATATTTCATTCGTATTCAAAGCTCAGACGGGATCAACGCGAGAATATATGGGGGCAATTTGGTTGACTTTGTAAGAAAAATTTCTAAAACGCCCGAAACGGTGGAGTAAGTGAAATGGGCTGCTGTAAGAGTGGCAATTACGTATGCGAGAATGAGAAGGTGCAGAAAACAATAATTTTGTTGTTAGATTTTTTCAAAGACGGCGTCGCTATGAAATTCGTTCCATACTAACTTCAATATTCTATTTTGTATGATTTCTTATCCATTTTTCAACTTTTTATTAGTTATTCTGTTATCCGGAGTGGAGAAAAATCCAATAAATCACACACGGAAGAATCTGTTGAGCCAATCTCGAGTTATAAGTGTACGCACTAACCCGACTTTAATTTATATAAATTATAACGAATAATAAAGACTCGGGTAAGTAAAAAAAGTACCAGCATGGTATCCCATGTTGCCGAAAAAGATTAAAAGCGCATCACGGACGATAATACAGCTCCCTGGAACATGAGTTTGGTATTCACATGCAGGCATTAATGCCAAAAATGGTTGGCTAAGAAAAAAGGTGTCTAGAAATTTAGAAAAGGTAATTTGTATCAAGAATATAATCATGCCTTTTTAAGGATGTTTTTTGTACCTATATAACAAGTTAACGATTTAGATACTTTTATTCAACTTATTTGAGCTCACTCAAATCGACACAGCGGTTTCATACCTATGTCGTGAAAGAGAAAGGTGGAACCCGGGCTTACAGCCACGATTTCCACGAAACTGAAGTGTGACTTGTTATCAAAAAATTTCTTTGATTATTTACCAATCAATGTTTAAAACAGATGTATCGAGCAAAATTATATTGGTAAAATAATCAATTTGTTATTTTACAAATTCAGTCACAGCTAGGGCAGGACAACGTCTGTCGAGTGTCTGGAAAGCTAGTAATGTAATAAAAAGTAATAAATCTCTAGTAAAAAATTTACTTCGTCAGCCTCAGATAAAAAATATTTTTACCTACCTATTTTAGTACGATGAGTTTTCAACTTTGATACGCCGTATATTTTTTAAATGTGCCAAAACTGGCCCAACGCCTTATTCTCCATTATCTAAATTAAAACTTACCGTTCTAAATCTTGTGACGAAATTATAAGTCGAGGCTGGAGTGTCCACTGCTACAGTATAGGGCATTGCCAGAAGGTTTCTCACAGACCTCAGCGCAGCCAGAGCGCAGAATCCAGTCCATGTCATCAACTGCGAATTAAAAGGTATAGTTTCAGCAGCATTCGGGACAACATGTTCAACCCACAGCTCCCATTGCCCTCTCCACTGTAGGACACAAGCGGACATGAAGACCCAACAGTAGAGTCGCCCAACAAAACACCTCCACCACTGAAATATCTTCGACACCTCTGACTGGGCCATGTGCTTGTGAAGAGGACCTCTGGAAGAAGTATAAATAAGTAGGTATAATGTTAGGTCAAATTGTTTGAGTTTGTGATCTACTTTAAATTTTTTAAGAGATCGATAAAAATGTACGGGGGTAAGCTCTGTAGTGGTCTAAAATAACCATTAAAGTTGGCACACGGTTGGTGTTATGTTAACATAAAAAGTTGGTAATTTATGGTGGTTGATAGTTAGCTTAGCGTTTACGACATCAGCTTTCGTACTGTAACGTTCGGAGGTCGTGGGTTCGATCCAGGGTTGCCAGGTGTTCGGTATTTTTGCTCCATGTTCGGTGTTCGGTAAGAAAAAAATACCGAACTATGGAGTGTTCGGTATTTTTACTTTCGGGAATAGTTTTCATTTTTCCTAGTGAATTTGTAACTTCCCGGACAGCAAATTTCGAGAATGACCTTTTTTTAGGGGAAATTCCTACTTTCCGTATAGCAAATTTTGAAAATGATCTTTTTTTGTTTTGGTTCGGTATATTTTTGAAAAAAACCTGGCAACCCTGGTTCGATCCCAGGTGCTGACCATTTTTTTTCTTTAAGTAGCTTACTGTGAAAGAATCAAAGAGTGTATTTGTGTTCACTTTGAGTGAACACAGATTCACTTTTATAAAAAAAAAATGTACTCGAATATAGATCCATTCGTAAGCAGAGATCATCAAGCTATCCGTGGATATCAAAACACTCAATAGTTCATGACTTTTTGGAACACGTCTGGTGAAAGATTGGTAGGTACCACGAATCCTCAGACTACCGCAGTAACAAACGCGAATTGAATTTTCTATGGAGAGTTTGGAGCTCTGTGGTGAAAATTCTAGAAGTGTTTTTGTTCGCATTATTACTGGGAACGAAAACCGAGTTTTTCATTATGCTCCTGAAAGAAACGTGAGTCAATGCAGTGAGTAAAGAAATCTGCAGGATCTCCGAAGTAGTTCAAAGTCATGAAATCGGTCGAAAATCTCCTTACGACAGTATTCTAGAGAACTTGAAAGAGTTTTTGCTTATTGATATTAAAATAGGCTAAGTATTACCGCAGTAGCTTTCGCAAGCAATTGAAGAAAATCGTCAAGGAAAATCGACCGCCAATGCCTTGCTCCTCGACGACAACGCGCCGATTCACTTGGCGCGCATTGCAAAGGCTGGTATTCGATACTATGGTTTCCGAAATTTCAATCAACTACCTTAAAGCCTAGCCCCGGTACCTGCTGACAATTTTCGTTCCCAAAACTGAGAAATAAATATTAGTATAAAGCTATTTTCCGACGATGAAGAGTTCTAGGTGGCCAAAAACAATTATTTTTTCGGAGAAAAATAAAAAATATTTTTGAAGGCTGTTGAAAAGATATTTAAATTGGCCTTTTAAAAAGCGCATAGGGGTTGAAAAAGACTATATAGAATAGTATAAGTATTATTTTTCTTCTATTTTTCTGTCTTTTTCTCACCCATACCGAGAATACTTTCTCTCCTCGTATGTAAATTGAAAAAGATACCTACTTTATAGTAAAGATTTTATTAGAAATACAAATGTTATTTAGTTTATGTAACTTTATTTAATTTTTATATTCGGTATTTCCCTGTTTCCGACCCAATTTTTCTATATTGCGCCTGACGTTAGATAACCTTTATATCTCCACTCGTAAGTTGTCGTGACCTTCCCTATAGATGCTATGGGCACATTCTTTGTACTTTATGGCCTATTCTCCTTTTTGCCAGTTCACACATTCTTGTACTTCCTGATGTATTTTGATACCGACCTCCGTAGCCTAGTGGGAAAGGCGCTAATGTTCCGGGTTCGATTCCCGGTCAGGTTAGAATTATTCTATGTTTTTCACTTGAAAGTTCTATGAATGGTAGGCCTGTCTCAATTTGGACAGGATCCGTCTAGTAAAAAATGGCTCTGTTAATAAGCTCCATTGTGTAGATAACTATTAATTTAAGACGCATAAAATAAGTTTCTTTACTTGAATATCAGAATTCGATTTGCATGTTAAAGTCAAATACTTAATCCGCGTTCGCTCCTAGGATGGAGGATGTGGACGCAACAAAATTTCTTCAAACCTCTTGGCCTGTCTCAGATTGGACGGGGCCGGTTGACTGGAAAAAAAATTCCTCAGGCAATAAGTTCCTCCGGCTATACTGACACCTTTGTTTAGAAAAGTGAAATATAATTAGAAAAGTGGGGACACGGAAGGAGCATCCACGTAGATTGAACTATTGTACGTAATAGAGCGATCGGGCGTCCCTGGAAACGACATCATGTCGGCCAATCCTTCCACCACCGGAGAGACCAAGAACCGGACTCGGAAAGTAAGTAAGTAAGTATTAGAAAAGTGTAAATGTGAAATATTATTATTATTTTACGCCAGTTGCACTTCAATCCAGCACGTCTTGTAAGTGCGTATTTTTTATTTAAATAATTTCAACATCAATTCTATATTTGTTTACTCGTGGACTACCTACCGCTAATGTTAGTACCTGTATTTTTATCTTACAAAAAAATTACAACCATATCCAATATCGCCCGGGTCGGTATGTTGCCTGAATATGAATTCTTGTTCAACACAAATCACCCTCTATGGGTGGAATGCCTAATTAATTATAAAAAAAGATGGTTATTGTGACAATATACCGGACACGCCTCGTTTTGTGTTACACTTGACAAATTCAAGACTATTTTGATGTACCATTATGCTATTGTAAAGTTTAAGGTACAAACTAATTAGTTAGTAGATATGTATAGTACCTATATACTTATTTATACCCTACTCCAATCCTTAACACGAGTTTTACTCTATAGGGAGGGTAAAAATATTTTAAATATAAGTGAGTTGATGATAATGTAATTTATAAGAAAACAATTATTGTATTATATTTAATAAATAAATTTAAAAAAATATGAAGAAATAAATAAATATGGTATAGTAAAATAGTCTGAATCTTATATGTAAGTAATATAAGATTCAGACTATTTTACTATAGACTGGTATTCTCAAATTCACGTTCCAACTCAACGCAAGAAGCTCTCGCTTAGAACTTAATCGGTTTCCAGTAGTTACGTAACTAATGTATTGGATAAAATATTTTCAGAATACAGAAATGTCAAAAGTCTCAATAAAAATTGGATACGACGCAACTCAATCGTCTGTTTTTCATTTCAGAATAATAGTCATTATCTTGAATTTCTGCTTGTTGCAGTTCTGTCATAAAAAAATATAATGAATTAATCATCTATATTAGAATAGTACAAAACATTTCCTGATTGAAATACCGAAAAACGCTGCCCACACAGCGATTCCCCGCGGTCCACACTTACAAAAATCTATATAGTGGTGCGGGAGTTCTGTTGTTTGAAAATACACACACTTACACCGTACAGATACCGCATCAGTTAGTAGTCAATTTTGTACAGATCATGTACCTAAGGAACTTTCAGCCATTAGAGGCTTTCAACCGTCCTGGCAACGAGAGAAAGTTATGACTAACATAGGTAATATATATTATAAACTGGCGGTGGTAGAAAATCATTTAAGAGTTCTTTATGATTTCCTCCCATCAGGGTCCCGGAGACGAGGAAGACCCTCTCATACTGTGTTCCAGAGCAATGGAGAGCTCTTGTTGCCTCCCTATGCCCCTAAGTGGGGTCTAAAGGGAGTTTGGATTTGGATTTGGATTATGATAACAGCTGTGCACAAGTGTTATCCATGGGCGCCCGTAGGAAGGGTTTTGCTCTCCTTTGAAAATTTTCTGCCAGGGCCCATGGCTCTTCTAAACCCTCAATAAAGGTCTGGTGAGCATCAATACGTATTAATTATAGTTAATCCTTACCTAGTAGGTATATTTTACCGAGGCTTACGGATTTCATATGTTTTGGGATCGATAAGTAAGTACCTATGTATAGTATCCTGACTGACATTATTTACAGAATAGTCGTTTTTAAGGACATTCTCTCTATTTAGTTCATTTTCAAAAGTATATGAAATATCTTTAATATGTATTCAGCGTTGTTATCTCTATTGAAGCCTACTATCCGATAGAATGGACTATAGTTGTTAACATCACATCGTTAATACATTCATGCTACAAAAATGTTTGTCTTTTCAATAACTCCTAAATTACCTACATAATATAAATTTGCAAACGCTATAATAATTATTGTTGGTAATGAATTGAATCGAAGGCTATTTTATTATTGACGTACATAGACCCGTACATCGTAAATACCCTTGATATAACCGTAGGTAGGTACCTATCAAAAAATCACGAGACTGATGGAAGCCTTGCATCTTGTATTATTTGCTTACTGTGAAAGATATAGATTTGCTTGTAAACCAAATATCTTGAAATATATCTCATTCATTTTCAAAGTAATGCACTACTAGAAAGTAATCTACTTTTTGGCTTCATGTAGGTACCTATAACATGTTCAGAATTTAAAGGATGATGACAATAATTATATTATTCAATTTTCGTTAACTAACGTAACTTTTTTATGATACAGATTTGTGGCCCTCTTAATATTTTTGAATACACATTTCATACACAAGTAATAAAAATCGGTAATAATAATGCTGAAAATTATAGAGATTCAAATTCAGCAATATTGAAGTCCTTGTTCGTCAAACATAGCGTTAAGGTTCAAATCGAACTTTCTTTATTATTGATGAGCTATTTTTTTAATTGATTGAAATTTTGCGTGATTTAATAGTTGGTGTATCCTTACCTCAAAAATGTAAAGGTGAGGTGAATAGTTAAGCCAGCGCAAACACAGGGCCATGCGGCAAATATTTTGGGATGAAGATCCATCAGACCCCACAGACCTCTCCAGCAGCCCACGCCCAGGGTGCACACCACTACTCCGCTAATCAGAGCGTCGGCCGTGGCCCACCACCTCTTCTCAATTTTCTCCTTCTTTCTGACCTCCTTTTCAGACGCACTTTCAGAAACACTTTCACTCTCACAATCCTTGTCAAACTCTTGGGTTCTCTTCAGGCATTGCCGCTGATGATGCACGTAAGAATACCTCGTGAAGTCTCTGTTGTACATTAAATCCTTCTCATATTTCGAGAAAGTCGACGCGAAAAACTTTTTTTCGCTTGATTTTCTTTGTTCGCATTCAATCGATCTATAACTGTGCTGTTCCTTGACGACAATTTGAAAATCGGTTGCTGCTGAATGATTTATATTTTCTTTTTTGGAGCAGGTTGTTTGAGAGTGTTCCTTGTGGTTTTCATACACTAATTTACTTTTAGTGTAGCTGTCTTCCAATTTTGAATTTTTCCCGGAACTTTTGTGAATCAAAATAACACTCCCGTCAGACATCACTTGGGTCTCGCAAAGTTTCACTTTCACTTTGATTCGCCGGTCTCCGAAATTATCAGGTAACATCTTCACATCCATTAGATATCAAATTCTAACTAAACTACACGGAAGCGAGACTCAAAAAACATTGTGATGAATCGAAAATATCACTCAATGTGTTCCATCGGTATGACTGAGTTCTCGCCGTAACGACTAAGTACTGAAGATTTCGTTCAGCGAAGGCTTTTGCTGTGTCCAACCAGACGCTACTCCGAGGACCTCCTGCACCCTCCACACCCCGTCACAACTCACAACAGCAAGCAGCCACAGCCTACACCACTAACATTATTACTTATTCATGAACTAGAGTAAACTGTTTATTTTACAATCATAATATTGAATCATTTTATGATGAACTAATAACCACCGATGTATGATTTAAAACCAGTGGCTGCCAACAATTCGAATATCCTCCCAAATAAATTTTTAAAAATTCTAAATCAAGAAAGCAACGAATTAAGTTTATAATCATTCACATTCTTAAATATTTTTGTAAAGGAGGTTCACCCAGAGTGAAAGTTTGTTTACCCAAATGCTCCACCGATAGCAAATGCGAGATTCTCCAGCCTGTGATTGTGGATAACATATTGCTGAAGATTGCCCTCCAAAACATTTCGTGGACCATACTCGGATTCGGATATCCACAACTAGCTGATACCCGTCTTGCTTTACGTTGTTGATTTGGCTAGTCAGACTTGAGAAGTAGGTTATTTAACAGGTTTTGTCTGCAGCTTTCCTCTTCTCAGGACCAGGAGTATAATATTATCTTAATGTTTCAAAAGGAAAAATAAGAGTCACTGCTAAATAAAATATGCGAAAAATTTAAAAAAGGAATGTCACAGTCAATGTTTATAAAAAAATAGAAGAAGAGGAAAAATTAATAGATACTTACTGTTAAATACGCGAAAAAATTAAAAGAAGAATGTCTGTTGGTTTTGTAGTACCTACCTAATGCAAGTCCTTCATACTGTGTGTAGATATAGGTACCTACCTACCTACCTAGTATTATATTATTACTAGCTAGTTACCCGTGGCTTCGCTCACGTGTTACTGTATTTGCTTTCTCTTCCTAAACAATGCAGAATTAATTATATTCGCATCAAAATTAATAATAATAAGAAACATCATCAACATTTCTTTTTTTAAATATATATTCTAAAATTTCCATTAAATTACTATATTTTTATTTATATTTGTCGTTATTAATCTGTATTTAAAAAATATGTGCTTCTTATACAAATAGAATCAGCCCGCGAACTTAAAAATTTCGCTAACTTGACTGACATTGTTCTATGAGAATCCCAAAAAATAACTCGAATAACTTTTATTCCATCAAATGACGTTATTTGAAATCAATTTTTATATTGCTGGATATGAATAAAAAAATATTCAGGTCTCGAAAAGCAATGAAATTAGTGATCTTTAAAACACTTATTTCTATCTGCTTTGGGCATTTTTCAAGCTACAGACGTTTTTTTTAACATTTCAATTTATATCTTTCACGTTGATTTGTTGTTGTTTGTCTGGTCGTAGGTTCGAAATTTAGTTCATAAATATCTTATCCTGAGCAAACACGACATAAAAAGAATAAACGATATCGGTCCAGCCGTTCAGGTCGAAATAAATAACGTTTAACCTGAAAACTGTTAACGTTCCGAACGTTAACGTTTACCAAATTGAAAATGGTTTCCAAACAAAAAAAAAATGCGTTTCGTCTTCAATATAATAGCAGCGTCGTAATACTTCCAAAGATTTTGAGGTAACGTTTAACGTTAATTTTGAATAACTGACAGAATTATTTTTTTGACTCGGAATTTGGAACAGCATTGTTTAACGCACGTTGAACAACAGTTTTTACGTTATCTCTATGGAAATAACAACAAATTGTTAACGTTGGAGCTGTCGTTAATATTTCGACTTGGCCTCCAGGCGTGATGCGATAACCACGTAAAGTAGGTCTCCATTTTTATAATAACGTAATATTCTCCCTTTTAAGCCCCCCCGCTCACCGCAAGCCAGCCCGGAGGAAACTAAACCGCAGCAAACCCGATCCGCACAAAGCCAAACCCTAGCCCGATTGCCAAAAAGCCAGCCGCACACAAATCAAGCCCGTGGCGGTTCCCCCCAAACCACCCCATAATACGGGAGGCCTTGGACCCACTCAGGAGAATAGGTTAGGCATAAAGAACTCTCTATTGCGCTCGAAGTCGTCCGAGGCTCATTGTGCCTTTTCTAACCGGTTGAGGTTTAAGGAAGTGAGGTGGTCAACCTCAGTATTCTAATGGTATAAGTAATTGGCGTTCGACTATAAACGAATTTTCGACAATGTAGAGTAGGAAGAAAATTAACTGTCCACTGTTTATATTTTTTATTAGATGAAACGGATATCGGCAACTATTCGATATCCGGTCTGTCCGGCGGCGTAAATAATATCCTGCCGGATACCGAATAGTAAAAAGAGACATGTTTGGATAACTCATTGATTTGTTTATTAAAGTATCACTTAAGAAATACACCTTATAATCACAAAATAAATTCTACAACTTAGAAAATTGATTATCAAGCATAAGGTAAATTATGGAGAGTAATTCTGTATAATATTTCGTTATATAGACTATTAGACTATATAGAGGAAAACAGCAGCTTTGCTGGTCTTCGTAAGTAAGGGAAGTTTAATAAAACAACGTTTCGTCATATATCATCCTGGCTGAAGATGCAGATAGTTTCTGCGATTTTTGGAACAATAACGTTCCGGCAACGGAGTCAGTCCAATTTGTTTATACCGCCTACGTAAGCATAATTTATGCGTTGTACCCATGGTAATTTACGCACTGGCCGGGCTCTAGTAAGGACTTCTTTAGCATTCTACGAATTTTATAAATTTTTGAAAATAAAAACAACGATATTTTAAGGGGAGCGCTTTTCTTCCTCCCGCAAAGGTTCCGAAGATAAAGAAGATCTTCTCATACCGAGAGGGTCTTCCTCGTGTTCTGCTCCTTCGAAGCAGAGCTGAGGGATCTGGAAATGGTGTGTGAGGAGGTCATAATATCCGGCTAACTGCTATCCCTTTCGTCTCTATTTTTTATACGTTCCAGTGGACAGTTAATTTTTTCGCACTATACAGTGACGAAATGATATGGTCATTGACTTGCCAGTGTTTTCAAAACAATTATTTACGATCTATCCTAAAATGATGTGAGGATTTTGTAGATAATTTTAAAATTTAATATTTTGCACTTTTACTACATTTTATATAAAATAATTTACCTATTGACTTCATAATACTATTTACCTTTTTTCAACATAATATTATATCAACTTGCTATTCATGGTTTACGCAATAAATTCAAAGCAAGATTACTCACATAGTTTTTTTTTGCTAGTGTTTTTATGAAATGGCTTCAAATATTTTGACAGATCAAGACATAAAGAATTGCAATACAATCCATATTCTTTTCGTGAACTTACCGTAAATTATTTTAGTAGAGATAATAAATTACTAAAATAGGTAGGTACCTACATAATGATTTTAATGTCGATCGTAAAAAAAAAAACAATTCAGAATCGCTGTACAGGATGCATGGTACGAAAAATATATTGAAGTAGGTAGGTATGTACGTAAAGTGTTTGTCTGAATTCACGGAAAGTGTATTATTTATCTCTTATATAAAAATGGAACGCTAATTTGCGCGGTCATCGTATGGGTAAGAACACGTTGAAAGCCGATTACGATCCGCGCCGACCAGCTCAAAGATTGTTGTCTATTGTTTCCATGCATTTAAATGGGCATCTCGGGAAGCGGGTTCCTGCTTTTTCTGTGGGTTTCCCCATTCAAATGCATAGTAACATTCTTTGCGCCGGTTGGCGCTAGTCAGAATCGGCATTCTACGTGTTTCTTACCCTATGAGAACAGCTGAACTTATATCGCCCATTTTTTTGTCGTGTTTGCTTTTGTCTGAAGGGTCTTATGAAAGAAAAAAGTTGCACAGAATAAAAATAAAACTTCCATATTATTATTAGATTTTTTCTAATTTTGAAATTAAATCAGGCGTTTGACAGGAATCAGTTGTTTGATGAATGATACGATTCACGGAATGCTTATAGTAAATAATATAATGATATGTTTTATAACAGATGCAGCGGTTACAGTAGTTAAAAAGGTAATAATGAATTGTATCATTATACTAATTCAAATTCAATAATATAAGGACCACGTCGTCGTCTGTGTTAAATAACTTTAAACTGAAATCAACTTAAAGTTATACATAAAATCTCGAACATATTATTTATATTCCAAGGCGGGACGAAGTTTGACGGGTCGGCTAGTTCAAAACTATATTATTATTATTATAGATTACGCAATAGTTTCGTCACGTGTATTGGAGAAAGTAGGTTGGGTTGGGTATACCTACCTACGTATATACGTATTCATACACGCTGCACCGGACCAGCTCGCGGTGTATGTATGTTTATTGTATGAAACGATGTCGTCAATAAATTAAATTTTTACAAAAATTGATAAGAAAAGTTTGAGATGTACTGCTATGATGTAAATATTTTTTATAGAAAAATAAATTATCTAGTTGTAGCGTTTCGGCGTTTTTCGATATTTTTATAAAATTCTGAAATATAGGCACTGAAACTCGTAAATTTGTCATAAAAAAAATATTTTTCTTTATAAAAAAAGTTTGAGAAATCCTGGAACTTCTTCATTAAATTATATTTTAGATATTGTATTTTTATATATACATACACAATTTTAGGGTTCTAGATTTTATGGTTTTCGAGATATATGGAAAAATTAAATAAAAATTCAAAGGTTGATAACCCCTGACTGAAAAAAAAATTCAAAATTCTGAGTATACAAATTTTGTATGCTTAAAGTATTCAATAGTTTCTGAAATTTTAGGATCTGTGTATCAAGCGAATCAAAAGTTATAAAGAGGGGACGGATACACACACATACACGTTGGAAAAGTGCCCCTCACCCCCTACCCTCTAATTAATGATATCTTTTGAAAACGAAATAGTATAATTTGACTCTTTCTGAAGAAATCATTTTTTTGAAATTTCGATAAAACCAGTTTTAAACTTTTTAGGAGGCACTTAAAAATCATCCCTTTTTATATGTGCCCTTTTTCGTCCCTTTTAGTTAAATTTTGGAAAAATTGCCAAATACGCTAACACTCATTTCTATAGAAGAATTCATATGCCAAATCTCAAGTTCGTACCATGTCTAGTTTCCGAGATATTCACATACTTTGAAAAACATTCAACCCTTATTTTCACCCCCTTAGGGGTGGAATTTCCAAAAATCCTTTCTTAGTGGAAGGTTTTGTATTGAGACCTACCTGATTTCCAAATTTCACTTCTCTACGATTAGCCGTTTGGGCTGTGCGTTGATGAGTCAGTCAGTCAGTCAGTCAATCAGTCAGTCAATCAGTCAGTCAGTCAGGCACTTTCCTTTATTATTATAGATTATTATAGATTACGCAATAGTTTCGTCACGTGTATTGGAGAAAGTAGGTTGGGTTGGGTATACCTACCTACGTATATACGTATTCATACACGCTGCACCGGACCAGCTCGCGGTGTATGTATGTTTATTGTATGAAACGATGTCGTCAATAAATTAAATTTTTACAAAAATTGATAAGAAAAGTTTGAGATGTACTGCTATGATGTAAATACTTTTTATAGAAAAATAAATTATCTAGTTGTAGCGTTTCGGCGTTTTTCGATATTTTTATAAAATTCTGAAATATAGGCACTGAAACTCGTAAATTTGTCATAAAAAAAATATTTTTCTTTATAAAAAAAGTTTGAGAAATCCTGGAACTTCTTCATTAAATTATATTTTAGATATTGTATTTTTATATATACATACACAATTTTAGGGTTCTAGATTTTATGGTTTTCGAGATATATGGAAAAATTAAATAAAAATTCAAAGGTTGATAACCCCTGACTGAAAAAAAAAATCAAAATTCTGAGTATACAAATTTTGTATGCTTAAAGTATTCAATAGTTTCTGAAATTTTAGGATCTGTGTATCAAGCGAATCAAAAGTTATAAAGAGGGGACGGATACACACACATACACGTTGGAAAAGTGCCCCTAACCCCCTACCCTCTAATTAATGATATCTTTTGAAAACGAAATAGTATAATTTGACTCTTTCTGAAGAAATCATTTTTTTGAAATTTCGATAAAACCAGTTTTAAACTTTTTAGGAGGCACTTAAAAATCATCCCTTTTTATATGTGCCCTTTTTCGTCCCTTTTAGTTAAATTTTGGAAAAATTGCCAAATACGCTAACACTCATTTCTATAGAAGAATTCATATGCCAAATCTCAAGTTCGTACCATGTCTAGTTTCCGAGATATTCACATACTTTGAAAAACATTCAACCCTTATTTTCACCCCCTTAGGGGTGGAATTTCCAAAAATCCTTTCTTAGTGGAAGGTTTTGTATTGAGACCTACCTGATTTCCAAATTTCACTTCTCTACGATTAGCCGTTTGGGCTGTGCGTTGATGAGTCAGTCAGTCAGTCAGTCAATCAGTCAGTCAGTCAGGCACTTTCCTTTATTATTATAGACTAGCCTTTTTACCCGTCCATAAAATTGTTGATGAAGTTTGTTGAGAAAAATGTGAATTACAGAACCTGATTTATGGATTAATAAAATATGGTACCTATAAAGTATGTCCCTAAGTGGGGTCAAAAAATGGAGAATTGATTGACTGATCGAGTTTGTATTACCTGTAAGATTTGAATTGGTAAATAGGTAGATATAATTATATAGTATGAGAAATTTGTAGAATTGCTGTGGAGGCAGCAAAGGTGAGTCATAAACATAGCATTTTTATCTATTTTCTATACCTTCCCCTTCAAGTACATTTAGATAGAACACTTGATTTCTGTAAATGCTTTAGTTGTTCTTCTGCAAAAATATAATTATGTACCTACAAAGCTTTATTTATTCTTAATATCAAATTTAACAGGTAGGTACATAATTATTTTAAGTGTTAAGACCTCTACCCGAGCCAGTGATTTTGTACCTGAAAATCTTTTGTATGAAAAATTGTCAGTACCTATAGCCAGCAAGAAAATATTGCATAAAAAATTCCTATAAATATTCTGACCCATCTGGTAATTGGAACCAGAAATTTCTTACCAGAAGTGGGTGTTAATTATTTTAAGCATAGTAAAAAATTTTGTGGCCAAGGATTCGAACCTGCACCTCACATCCAGCCTTCGTGTGAATAGAAAAATCAGTGTAGATTGATTATTAAAAATAAAACACAGGAATAGGGTAATAATAAAAATTTCAAGTTGCTATGGCAATTATACCACCAATTTATTAAATCCCTATGCCCCTAAAGTGGGGCGTAAAGGGAGTTTGGATTTCAAAAATTAATTTTACTTACATTAATAAAACAATCAATACAATATATATGGTAAAGAAACACACTTTTATAATAAATAACTAAGGTATTTTGCAGTTGATAAACTTCATTTAACAGGGTAAAACTTTTTAATAAATGATAATTTTGAGTATAAATATTTAGGTACTTCTAGAGAATTAGAACTCTCATCTCTCATAGGTGCTTAATATAAGTCATACCAAGAGTTGACAATTAATAAGAGATATACAAAACATGTAAATGTTATTGTTGTGAGAAAATATCTAGAAAATTTTGACACATTTTAAAATTCTGTAGACATTTTGGCATTGCATTCATTATAAGATATAATCCTAGGAATCTCAGCTCCATAGACGAATTATGGAAGGCATAAATGCAACGGGCCGTTGGCCCGGTGGCTAGCATCTTGGCAGATTGTTGAATTTGTCGAATACTCAAGGATTTCAATTTGACCACCTAAATAAGGAACGTTGTTAACGTGAAGTCATCACACAAAGCCATTCGAAATAGCAAGAGAAGAAAGTCATAATCCAGTTAGTACTGGTTAAATGTTAAAAAAAAAAATGGCATTTTAAAATTGACCATAAATAACGGTGTAATGTTGAATATATCAGTCTGTAATAATATGAATTTTTTCGATGTTACAGGAAAAGAGGTCTGATTATAGAAACTTCAACTAAATTTCAACAAAAAAAAAACAGGTTTACAATAATAATAAAAAGTTGTAGAATAATGGGAGTTATAGAATCTGATCGATGGAAGTTTACATACAGAGCTTTATAAAAGTGTGGTGTACCTACATAATGTACTTATAATTAATTGGACTTAATTTTTTTGTCACACCTCATCAGCAATAAGAAAGCGCTGTAAGTCATAATCATAGACTGCTGACTTATTCTCTATGCTTGCCCCATAGTTAAAAAGACAGAGTGCTCAATTTATATGTGGTGAGCTATGGGCTCTCACCACAATGTTGATTTTATTATTCTGCAATTAAGTATGTACCAACACAGCTTTTTGTTCCTTATATTTAACAAATTGTGAAGGTGGATTCATACTTATTTGAAAATCATATTTTTTATAGAATAAAATAAAAATATATAACTGTATTAATAAAAGTTTTGACTTTTTAGTACAGATTTTTATGATTTTTTTTTAAGAAAATGAATCTTGGCTTATTTAAAGTACACAAATACACATTTGACATCTTTCACACTAACCAAAGGGTTGTGTTGTGAAAGTGCAAATGGGACCACCAGGACTTGAACCCACAGCCTTCAGTGCGCTGTGCAAACGAAAGTCATTGACTAATACCACCGAACTTCCAACAACCTGTTTGTGGATAAAACTTATAAAAAATTGTTCAAGTAAAGCTTCTCACTATGGAATATGTCTATAAATATAAGTAAACTAAGAAGTCGGCACCCAATCATCAAAACATAACGCAACAGTTGAAGAATTTAAGGCCCACGTCAAGTTTCAAACCTGCGTTAAGCTTTTTCATCAACAGATCTATTGCGTTTAAGTGCAATAACAACACATTGAGATGTGACTACTTTTACATTTATAAATTCTCCGTAGGTGGTTCTTCTTATAAATCTGATGTCCTGTAATCATGGTGAAAAGTGCATGATTCAAACATACATGTAGCTATCTCACAAACTGATATGCTCCTCTTGACGTCATAAAGTCATTATTTGGTAAGTTATAGGTAACTACAATGCTTTTATAATTGGCAAGCTTCAAAAGTTAGAAATATGTACCATTTTATGGGAGTATTTGTTTCTTTATTTATGGGACATGTTTTTATAAGAAATGTAAATGAAATGACTTGCTAGTACAATCACCTATAATAGTATAGGTAGTAAGTTGTTTTAAAATATCACATTATTTGATATTTTAACACAGTAACCTTATTTGAAAATATACTTGCTAAATCCATGACTTCTCATCCTTTATATTAACTTGTCGTTGATGGATTATTTGACTAAAACTAAAAAAATCAATATAAAATTATTTTATTATTATAAAATTATCTATTGTTTGGAAGTGGTTCAGGAGAATAATATATTATTAGATGTTTTATAGAAAATTAAAACACTATAATATGTATTTTTTTTTCAGTTTATTTCTGGTTATAAATAAATGAAAACATTCTGTTTATTTCATTTCAATTACATATATTTCAATGAATATAAACACAACTACCAATTTGTAAAATTAAATAACATAATTTGTTAGATCTAGCAGATTAAAAATAGAAAAAAATAAATAAAAACAGAATATAGAAAATCATATGGGCACCTTCTTTACCAAAAGCTATAATTTGTATTCCATAATAAATTTCACATTTAAATCTTACAGTAGAAACAGCCCCGTAGACAAATTCAAATTGGCGTTGGACTACAAACGAAGATTTTGCCAATGTATAGTACGAAAAAATTAACTGTCCTCTGGAATATATAAACAATTATTTAAACCAAACAAAGACACTTATAAAAATATAAAAAGTGGACAGTTAATTTTCTTCCTACTCTACATTGTGAAAGAATTCGTTTGTAGTCGATCGCCAAATGTATTTTGTCTAGGCCTACAGACGTGTTGTGAACAATTGTGTTGTGGCACGCCAAAAGCTTATTTTTTCATAAAAATACAATGCTCAACGATAATGTGTCTCTAATCATACTAAATGTATGAATCCGATGTTGCTTCTAGCATGTCATAGCTCATCAAAACACATTTTTTTATACAAATGAATCTGGACTCACCCAAAGTGAACAAATTTACACTTTTGACATCTTTCACACAAAACGATGCTTGTGTTGTAATAGTTGAAAATGGTCGGCACCAGAAGTCAAACGCACAAAAGCAGTACAATTAATCTGTAACAAAACATTATGGAATTTATATACACAAACATATGAAATGATGTACAATTATCAAATAATAATACGGGACTTACCGCTTTGCTTATTCCAGTAATAAAATGCATACTTGTACATTTTAGAAATCCATTCTTGATATTGTTGTAAATATCTTGTAATCTATCCTGTAAAAAAAATATAGTAACAGAAAATAAATTAATGTAATTGGCTAGCTGCATTGTAATTACGCGATTATTTGAAATAATATTTACTCATTAACTTTGCTTACCTGTTTTATTAATCCCAAAAATTGATTTTATATCTAAATTCAATGTTTACATTTTTTTATAGTTTGACAACAAAATTAGACATATCCATAGATTTTTTATAACGTATCAAATGAACCATAGAACCAAAACACACTAAAAAAATATTCTTAGTTAGTGTTAAATTATTATCGGAATTTATTAAAAAGGAGAAAAGTATCAATAAAATGAATTCATATAAAATGTTTATAATTCACACATCCTAAACCTGAAAATTAAAAAAAACATTCAATAAAAATAGCATGATTTAATTTTCATTCACAAAAAAATACCGCAAATAATTTATGGGTAAACTATGGTACTGGCGTAATGATATCTATGGCGTACTGTCTGTCATCGATATTTTGACAAACAATAAAACATTTTCAAAATTCGAATATTTTTTTAATTGATAGCTGCTGTTAATATATTTCTAAGTAAGTACCTGGTAATATTTATTTATTTAGATTACCCTATGTACCTACCTACGTAATATTTACTAAATTATGTAGAATAAACACTTTTTTAATAGAAATCCTTGTCTTCCAGCATCAACCAAAAATTATATTACTTACATATTATACAACCCAATGGATGTGATAAATGGTTCTTGTCCTGGAATAAATTTTACGTTGGGTGTAAAAAATCAACATGAGGCTATGAGCATACTTTGAGAATGGATGTATAATGGAGATATATCATATATCTACAGGAATAGATTCAAGTTTTCATATTTTATAATAGTGGCCATGTAATAACTATCTACCATAATTTATTGTTTTTATTCTAGGATGGGATGACCATAGTCTTTTTGGTTTTCTTTTGGATTGAAGGAACCTTGGAGGTTCCATCAAGAAAATGTCTCTAAACATTACTGATCACTGCATTTTGCTGTCTTTCAAGGATATATTTCATTCAACACGATGATCGTCCTACATCTATTAAGATTTTTTACCACAACAATAGGTATGATCTTTCTTGTATTTTGTTTAAAGAATATAACATATGATAAATAAGTTACCATACTTTGCGTTTATCTACATAACGATTTAGATTCAATATAATATTTACCACCATTGTCTGTGACAAAATTCGATACAAATATTAACTTAAATACATCAAAGTGTATTTAAGAACGCTCTCCGGCATTTTGCATTACAAAAATATAAACAGACTAAAATATTATGTAGATGACTTTAGATTACATATTAATGTGTACCTAGCCCAAAAAATTCATGAAATGATATTATCCGTCATTATAGGTACCTATATCTTTTGTGTTTGTTCTAGGATAAATGATTTGTCACAAACGTTGGATAGTTTTAAGAAAAGCTTCAAGTCATACCTCTGATTGATTGCTTTCTTCAAGAATACTTCTTTTGACACGATGAAACTCTATGCATATTGTTTTTTTAAACAAATTTTCACGGCAACAATACCATCAGTCTTTTTTAAATGAACCTTGTATATTACTGTTTTTGCATAATATAATATATGATAAATAAGCTAACATAGTTTTGAGTTTATTTACTATTATATTTCTAAACTATTTTGTGGATAAAACAAACGTTTTACTACACTGATTATAATCCAGTATTCCTGAATGCCATTTAAAGATTCTCAATTATTGTCGATATTATTTCTTTTCTCCCAACGATTCTGTCAAGTTCACTGTACCTAATGATCTAATTTATCGGTCACTGTTTTACCAGCAAGTTTGTTTATGGAATGTTCATACCAATTTCAATGTTTATTATTTTACTTGCAAATCTTTTTCAACAATGATTTTAAGAAACTTTATTAAATATAAAATATATTGAATATAAAATGATTCAACAATTATTGCTAAATTATTTTATACCTATCTGCATTTGAATATGATTTTTAAAGGTAGCTACATAATTATTACTCATCTAATGGCTACGACGGTTTTACACAAAATGTGGCCATAAATTTTTTAAAATGTGTCAAATTACAAAATGGAGGATTTTTTTTTCCAAAATTTTTCATTAAATCTTTATTTATTGAGAATAATAAGATTTGAATAACTTTTATATGTATAACGAATCAATCTCCAATTATTTTATAACATTTTCATACCGTAATACCAAGATTCTATTCAACGTTTACATGAGTAATTTTGTTTCCAAAAGATGGCTTTCTGTCTTTTTTGAAAAATTTGTATGAAGATCCAATGAGATTTATACTAGAGATGCAATCGAGTCTAAAAAATGGCATGTAAAAAATTGTGCCACCACCGAAAATGTGCCACGCTCGTGTTTTAGTCGTTGACAACAGCTCGAGCTTGACAGTTGTGTCCGCGGTAATACGGCGTTCTTGAAAATGGTGGATTTGTGGTGAAAAAAAGTCGTTCCTCAACAGAAATCAATATAGGAAAATCCTTTTATCAAAAAGGACGTATTTTATATATTTTAAGTGCATATTATTGTGATAAAATGTTTAAAATATAAAAATATATTTGACAATTATTTTTGTTTTATTAGTTAGGCCCACATCACACTACGGGTGCATACCGAGCGGGGTTAAAAAAACCGCGTCTGTATGAAACGCGTAGATACATTTTTATTTGAATTTACAACCCAGCGGTTCAGTCGACGGCTTTCTTACTACAGCATACGTCATGGGCTCGAATCCCTGTGCCGACTATTTCCACTTTCACAACACAACTCTTCCATAGTGTGTGCAAGTTTCCAAATGTATTTGTGTTCACTTTTAATTAGCCTAAATTCGTTTAAAAAGATACACCCGTACGCGGCGTATGCAACAGTGCATAGGTATATATTTCTAGAATTTTTTTTTATTCTATCAAGGTTTTTTTTATCAATTTATTTAGAAAAAAGAATACAACTTATATTTAAACAGAGTGCTCCCTAATTAAAATTATATATGGAATTTAAGGATGTTCTGCAAACAGATGTTTTCCACTTTCAATGAAATTTTTTACGAAATCCATCATACAACTGAGAAATCGCCAGCGGTTTTTCCCACAGTGCCGTATTTCTGACGGTTCTCGTTTAAGCTGTGTGTATGAGCCCTTACCTAGCCGGACGAAATTTAGAAGCAAGTACACTATAACTAGTGTTTTTATAAAAAGGGTCATTTTTGATTCGAATAAATAAATCATTTTTTCCATTTTCGAAAAATATTTTTATGAATGTGCTTTTAAACTGTTCGTTGTCTGCCTCGCATTAATAAAGACGAGAGATCTTTTTCAAAAGGTTCTTAGACAATTCTGACAAATACATTCAAATCTCACGCACAAAAAGAAATTTCTATTAATGTGTACCGGTAGAAGGTGACAGCACTTAGCCGTTTGGCGTATTATGTGTGACGAAGACAAAAATATTCGTCAGTAATGCTTGATTGCATATTTTTATTTAAGTTCAACTTCAAATTTACTCGTGATGCTACTTTCAAACTAAAAATTGTATGGAATTGCATCTCCAGTATAATATCTCATTGTGAAGATCACAAAAAAATAAAGTTTTTTAAATAGCTCTAAATATATTAAAGTTAACATTGCCAATTGTATCTAACAACGTTCTCGAGCAAATTTCACCGCTCTGCGCAGATTCATATCTGACGTAGCATTTGTATTTTGAGCGTGATGTTCACATATACGGTAAAGTATTGTCAAAGGCAGACAAACATTTCTGAATTATTATGTAGATTATATTTCTAAACTATTTTGTGGATAAAACAAACGTTTTACTACACTGATTATAATCCAGTATTCCTGAATGCCATTTAAAGATTCTCAATTATTGTCGATATTATTTCTTTTCTCCCAACGACTCTGTCAAGTTCACTGTACCTAATGATCTAATTTATCGGTCACTGTTTTACCGGCAAGTTTGTTTATGGAATGTTCATACCAATTTCAATGTTTATTATTTTACTTGCAAATCTTTTTCAACAATGATTTTAAGAAACTTTATTAAATATAAAATATATTGAATATAAAATGATTCAACAATTATTGCTAAATTATTTTATACCTATCTGCATTTGAATATGATTTTTAAAGGTAGCTACATAATTATTACTCATCTAATGGCTACGACGGTTTTACACAAAATGTGGCCATAAATTTTTTAAAATGTGTCAAATTACAAAATGGAGGATTTTTTTTTCCAAAATTTTTCATTAAATCTTTATTTATTGAGAATAATAAGATTTGAATAACTTTTATATGTATAACGAATCAATCTCCAATTATTTTATAACATTTTCATACCGTAATACCAAGATTCTATTCAACGTTTACATGAGTAATTTTGTTTCCAAAAGATGGCTTTCTGTCTTTTTTGAAAAATTTGTATGAAGATCCTAAAAAAATAAAGTTTTTTAAATAGCTCTTAATATATTAAAGTTAACGTTGCCAATTGTATCTTAGAACGTTCTCGAGCAAATTTCACCGCTCTGCGCAGATTCATATCTGACGTAGCATTTGTATTTTGAGCGTGATGTTCACATATACGGTAAAGTATTGTCAAAAGCACGCAAACATTTCTGAATTATTATGTAGACTAGCCTTTTTACCCGTCCATAAAATTATTGATAAAGTTTGTTGAGAAAAATGGGAATTATAGAACCTGATTTCTGGATAAAATAAAAGTACCTTTAAAGTATGACCCTAAGTAGGGTCAAAAAGGGAGAATAATTGATTGATTGATCTACTTTAATGTTATATTACTTATATTTAAAAAGTTGGAAGGTTTGAATTGGTAAATAGGTAGATATAATTAGATAGTAGGCGTGTCTGTATGAGAAATATGTAGAATTGCTGTGGAGGCAACAAAAGTGAGTCACAAATATAGCATTTTTATCTATTTACCAATCCTTCCCCATCAAGGACATTAGACTTGATTTCTGTAAATGCTGACCTTATTCTTCTGTAACAACATAATTATTATGTACCTACAAAGTTATATTTATTCTTAATATCAAATTTAACAGGTAGGCACATAGGTAATTATTTTAGTATTCTAGACCTCTACCGAGCCAGTGATTATGTACATGAAAATCTTTTGTATGAAGAATTTTCAGCATGTACAGCCAGCAAGAAACATTGCATAAAAAACTATAAAAATTCAAACCCATCTGGGAATTGGAACCAGAAATTCCTTATCAGTAGTGGGCAGATAGTAATTTTAATGTTGTGGCCATCATTATCAGGATTCGAACCTGCACCATACTTCCTGCATGATGCCATCCTTCGTGTAAGTAGAAAAATCATTGTAGATTGCTTATTTCAAACAAAACTGGATTAGGGTAGTAATAAAATTTTCAAATTATTATGGCATCCCATCAATTTATTAAAATATTTCAAAAATTTAATTTGCTTACATAAATAAAACAATTAATACAATTGGTAAAGAAACACTCTTTTATAATACATAACTAAGGGGTTTTACAGTAGCTGTTTAAACTTCATTTTTACAGGGTAAAACTTTTATAATAATTTTTTAATAAATGTTAATTTTGAGTATAAATATTTACTTCTAGAGGATTAGACCTCTCATCTATAGGTGCTTAATATAAGTCATACCAAGAGTTGACAATTAATAAGAGGTATACAAAAGTTAAAGTGAAAGTTATTGTTAGAGATAATATTTTAAAATTTTTGACACACTTTAAAATTCTGTAGACATCTTGGCATTGCATCAATGATATATAACTCTAGGAATCCCAGCTCCATTGAAGAATTATTGAAGACATAAAAGCATCGAGCCGTTGGCCCTATGGCTAGCGTCTTAGCAGATTGTTGAATTTGTCGAATACTCAAGGATTTCAATTTGACCACCTAAATAAGGAAAGTTGTTAACGTGAAGTAATTACACAAAGCTATTTGAAACATCAGGAGACGAAGGTCGTAATCCAGTACTGGTCAAATTGATAAAAATATAGCATTTTAAAATCGACCATAAATAATGGTGTAATGTTGAAATATTATATATCAGTCTGTATAATATAACACTTTTCAATGTTATAGCATTGATTGGAATATAGGACCTGATTTTAGATTTCAACATAAAAAAAACATGTTGTTTAAAATAATAATAATTCTGAAATTAAAATAATTGTCTCCAAATAAAAAAAAATTAATGGTTTAGAATATAGATTAAACTGCTATAGGCTTACAATAATTATTGTCCTCCAAGGCAATCACTTGTAAGTTTCTTTTAACTAATCTATGAATGCTTATTTTTACCTACTTAATACACATAATCTGCAAATTAAATATAACATAGGTAATCTTTATATTCATAAGAACGATATTAAAAATTCAGTAAGTAGTAAAATAATGAAAAAGTCAGTGCGCGACGGTTGGGTTTAGAGTCACGCTGACCATCACCGCTGACATGCGAAATGTATAAACTTCTAAGAAGCGTTTTAGAATAACGCGTAGCTGTCAGCACGGACGCTTCTTAGAAGTTCATACATTTCGGTTGTCAGCACTCAGCGGCATAATCTGTAAATTAAATATACATAGGTAATCTTTATATTCATAAGAATGATATTAAAAATTGTGAGAAGTTTATAAGTAAATTAATATAAGTAATAATTTTTTAATAGTCCAGGCGTTGGTTATTATAACATAACATTTTGTTAAGATTATAAGGCCTGTTCCAATTAAAATCTTCTTTTTCCGATGGTGTTACAGCCCAATTCTAGCCTTGTGTTCCATAATTCGACTCCTCCAGACAACCCTGTTTCTGTCCTAATTTCGAGAGTCAAGAAATTGCTCGCATCCTTCCTGACTTCATTCGCACATCGCAGCCAAGGTCTGCCAATTCAGCATAATTTTCTCTTTGGTGCCCGCAATGATGGCATTCTCTGTCCATATCTGGCCCACCGTAGCCTATGATAATTAACCAATATTAGGATGGAAGGTTAGATATCTCAAAATTTCTTATGCAAAATTTAAAAACATATAATGGGATTACACTTTATAAATAATAAAGAAATGGATATAACATGAGTTTAAAAATGTTGATATTGATAAAAGTAATATTTACTTACTTACTTTGCGTTTCCGGTCTACACTTTGCCACACCAGTAAGCAGCGACAGTCATCGCCTCGTTCGCAAGGATAAGGTGTTTGCAGGTTACATGTTATACCAATCAGCAGGCATGTCAAGAGGTGATTGTCATCCTGGAGCTCACCACATTCACATTCAGTTTTGTCAGCAGAGAGGTAGCCCCATTTATGTAGGTTTTTCCTACACTTGGTGACACCAACCCTAAGTCTATTGAGGGCAGTCCATAAAGTGAATGGTAGGTGTTCAACCGTACTGATGCCTTGTAAAGTAATATTGAGAAGATGCAAGACTTATCTGCAAAAAAAAATTATGTGTGTTGAAAAATGTTTTTATTGAGCCCTTTAATGTTGCTGCATTTAATGTCTATTTCTTTTTATTATTTTTATTTATTTTATTTTATTTAAAACATTTATATACAAACAGTGAAATTGATACAAAAATAAGACAGTACATACAATTTGCAAAACATACACCAGTGAAGTATATACATTTAAATCAAACATATAAAACTGTGAGGTAAACATTTTTTTTTGAAATAGGTTACATGTTATATACCTGAAGTATAGAATTCCATATTAATGTAAATCTCAGTCCATCTATCAAACTCATACGACTTGTATGTTTTTGGTTTTGCAAGGAATGAATAATTTCTGACGGCTATTTTCGACAAAGCTCAAACAATAAAAATAACCTTTGTGCGAAACTAATTCGCAATATTACTCAAAACTACACAAAAGCTATAATTATCAAGACAAACAAATAATAATATTATTATTATTGCCAATTATCTCATTTTTATTACGCGTTGATTATTTACTGCGTATAAAATTTTACACTTTTGACGGCACCATAGACCATAGAAGTAGAATTTTATATCATTACGAAGACGCATACAACATAAAAAATACAGTATATAAATAATTCATTATATTGTAAATATTTATAAAATTGATAATATTGAAATTATATATTTTTTATTCATTTAAATAATTAAGACCTTTTTTATTTAATAATTAATTATGACGTAGCAAATTATTTGGTAATTATAGACGACATTTTATTCTGCAATACATATTTTCTAGATTTGATAGTGTCTGTAAAAGCAACCTTTACAAAAATATAATATGAAGAAGATGTAATTTACACACAAAATATATTTAAATTGGTTACCTAAGCAATATTATACGCTGCTTTATTTTAATCTTGGAGGAATTATTATATTTTAATTAGATTATAGTGCGCCACACCAACCATAGATTTACTAATACATAGATTAGTAGAATTCATTGTCAATGTCACTCAATATTGATAAATATTGATCTGTCAAAAAAATAAGAGAGTGATGGAATGCTAAATGCTTCCAATTTCAAAATATTGGAAGCATTTATTTGCTGCTCAGTAGATATTTTCGGTAGGTACCTAATGTTGTTTATTAAGATTTATTATATAATCACTTCTTTGTAATTTTTAAGTACTGACTCAGAAACATAAAAAATGATGACCTTTTCTGTGACATTCTTTCCATCGCTTAGGATTTTATTTTTTTAGTTTAAGAATGCATGAAAATCACTTTGAAATGTTAACCGAATTGGAAACAAATGAGCTAAGACTTCCATACTTTTTTCAAATTATATAAGCAATATGATTTATGCTAAACTATAAGATTTGATTTTAAATTCAACCATTAGTGCAAAGGGGTTAGTAAAGAAAAATAAACGCAAATATTTACTGACTGATGATTAATTTATTCATTTTCAGTGTCACAAACCTTGGTTGCTTTTATCTGTCATCAAATTGGGCTGTGACAGAGTCACATTTGGGTTTTTTTTGCGTCAAAACTTGGTCGAAACCTGTCAATCTGCACATACCACATCCAACGATTGCAGTTTTGGTCTTTGAAGGATTCTTTATTCTACAGGATCATGTTTGAGATGTATAAAGAGAATATGTTGTTGACGGAAGAAACTACTACACCAATTATCCCATACCATACTTTTTTAATATAATGCTTCTTGTCGTATTATGAAACATACGCAATAAAATATTAATATATATTTAACATTGTTTTTAATTTATCTTCATACCTATTAATTAAGAATTTAGATAATTTTGTTATTATAATAGCAAATAAAGTGATATTCGATGATTTTGTCCACAACAATCTGTTTTATGTGATTAATTGAGATATGAATATTATACAGTATTTCTTAATTATTATGATGTGGATAAAACAAATATATTTTTTACTATAATAAACATGCACAATTACCTGACAAATCCATTATGATTTTGATAAACAGGAACGTCATTAGTTCCTGTCAGATTCGCTTTCTTTCAGAGTTCTGTTTTATCGACCAAATCTACTAAAGAATTTTTATACTCATTTCAATTTTCAAAAATCATTTTTACGATTAATATATTTAAATGTATTATGAATTTAATTTCATGTATCTTTATTATTTACCAACGTTTAATATGATTTTATCAGGTACTTACTCATCCTACTCAATGGCTACGACAGATTTACATAAACTGCGGCCATAAATTTTTTTAAATGTGTCAAATTTGAAAATGGAGGAATTATATTTCCAAAATTTTGCATTAAATCTTTATTTATTGAGAATAATAAGATTTGAATAACATTTATATGTATAACGAATCAATCTCCAATTATTTTATAACATTTTCATACCGTAATACCAAGATTCTATTCAACGTTTACATGAGTAATTTTGTTTCCAAAAGATGGCTTTCTGTCTTTTTTGAAAAATTTGTATGAAGATCCTAAAAAAATAAAGTTTTTTAAATAGCTCTTAATATATTAAAGTTAACGTTGCCAATTGTATCTTAGAACGTTCTCGAGCAAATTTCACCGCTCTGCGCAGATTCATATCTGACGTAGCATTTGTATTTTGAGCGTGATGTTCACATATACGGTAAAGTATTGTCAAAAGCACGCAAACATTTCTGAATTATTATGTAGATTATTATGTATACCTAGTTGTACCTAATGAAAGTCCTCCATACTGTGTGTAGATATAGGTACCTACCTACCTAGTATTATATTATGTAGGTATAGTTAATTTGCCGTGGGGCTGTCAGCTAAGAATAGCACCTTGCCGTGGGGCTGTCGGCTTAGAATAGCACCTCTGTTCTTTTTACTGGTTTTTCGAGCATCCTGTAAGAGGCAGGTAATCGAAAAATCTGATCGGGGTCGTGGGGTTGACCACCTTACACCCTTAAATTCCAGCGGTCAGAAAAGGTAACAAAATTAAGCCTCTAATTAAGCTAGTGTCCCCCCTGTGTTGACCACGGCTCGGAACAAGAGCTTGAAAATCGGGACCCTGAATGTCCGCACTTTGAGGGCGGGTGGGGAGCTTGTTGCTGCCAAGTTGGCGGGAATTATGGACTGGATATCCTGGGGCTGAGCGAGGCACGCATCCCAGGGACGGGGTAGAGTGACGCTGGCAACTATGTCATGCTGCACTCTGGTCACCGAACTGCACGGATGCGTGGCGTCGCTCTACTTTTAAGTAATTTGCCTTCTTGGTTGGGAACGTGTTTCTGACCGCCTGATGAGTGCGTCCTTCAAGATGACAGGCGAAACACTGACGGTCCTCCTATGCTATGCTCCCACTGAGGATGGAGATGCGGCTGCCAAGGACTGTTTTTATGAGAGTCTGGATGCAGTTGTGTCCCATGTCCCAAGTCGCCACCGCTTAATTGTACTAGGGGATTTTAATGCCAAGGTTGGCAGTGACCCCCAGTATGGACCAGGCGTCATGGGTAGGCATGGCATGGGAGTGATAAATGATAATGGAAGCCGTCTGATTGGTTTCGCCACACTCCATGGACTCTTAATAGGGGGAACTCTGTTCCCCCACAAGGATATCCATAAATATACTTGGACCTCGCCTGACAGGAGAACAAAAAACCAGATTGACTATCTTCTGGTTCTGACTATATCTATCCAAATGGAGTTATCCTTGTATTATCAGAACGTAAGAGGTTTACGAACCAAAACCCATAGTTTTTATCAAAACGTACTACATAATGAGTTTGACATTGTTTGCCTCACAGAAACTTGGCTGAACTCGAATGTGCTCGATTTTGAACTATTTGATTGCAGATATAATATCTTTAGGAGGGACCGCGATTATCTGCGCACTGGGCAGACGTTGGGAGGTGGTGTTCTTATCGCTGTCAAGACTGGCATACCAGTTACCTTAAAAACGGAATGGAACTCTGAGGTGGAGGATGTCTGGGTTACGATAGACGGTTACAAATCGAGAAGAAAAATTAATATATGCTGTGCCTATATACCTCCAGGTAACAATTTCTACAATTCTACTTCTATTTTTTGTGATAATACTTCATCCCACATTCTGAATAATCCCGAAGACTCATTCATCGTACTGGGTGATTTCAATCTCTCTGATGTGTCCTGGTCATACTCTCAGTTTCATGACTCTTTTGTCCCTGCTGGATTCTCTGATGCCACCAGTGCTCTAGCCATAGACTTCATTTCCTTATCTGATTTGAAACAACACAGTGGTGTTACAAATTCTAATAATAAAATATTGGACTTGGTCTTGGCAAATAATTTAAATTGTGGTGTATGTGAATGTACGGATCCCATGGTCGATCCAGACCCCCATCACAAGCCATTGTTGGTGACGTTCAAACTGGAGAATATTGTTTTCATCCGCGTTCCGAGCAGAGAAACCAAGCAATTTCATAAGCCCGACTATTCTCTTATAAATGATCACCTGGCGCAGTTCGACTGGGCGAGTACTTTTCGTAGTCTTGACATTGATGGAGCAACTGAGGTATTTTATAAAATTTTAAACGAATCTATTGGCAGATTTGTTCCAACTCAGATAATACGTAATAATGTTAAATACCCTGCGTGGTTTTCAAGATCATTAATTTTAGTAATAAAACATAAATTAAGAGCCCATAAAAGGTGGAAAAGGTCACGTCTCACTGCCGACTATGATGAGTTTTCCTTGCTGAGATCAAGACAAAAGAATTTACAGAGACAGTGTTTTGACGCATACGTCAATAGAGCTGAGAGGGCCATATCGTCCGATCCAAGGGCTCTGCATGGTTTCGTCAAATCGGCCAAATCTGGTTCTTCATACCCCAAAGAAATGTACTTTGATAATGTGTCTGCAAGTGACTCGGAGGGTGTATGCGAACTTTTCAGTGACTTTTTCTCTTCTACCTTTGTTGATGCCAATCCTAATATGCCTGAAATAATTTGTGATAGCGCACTGGATATTGGTAGTATCTATTTTGATAGTAATGACATATTAAAGAAACTTAAAAGCATAGACCTGAATAAGGGCCCAGGACCCGATGGAATACCCCCTTTGTTTATCAAAAACTGCGCCGAATCTCTGGTCGGGCCCCTTAGTTTGCTATTCAAACAATCATTGCACGAAGGTGTCTTCCCAGCATTGTGGAAGAGATCGTACATTACACCCATTCATAAGTCTGGTAGCAAACAGGATGTACAGAACTACCGACCTATATCTAAACTTTCCATATTTAGTAAACTCATGAAAAGGATAGTAGTCGAACAGCTGACTCCTGAAATAAAGTCGTTTATTTTGCCTAACCAACATGGATTCTTTCCGGGAAGGTCGGTGGAGTCTAATCTTGCTCAATATTCTGAATTTATGTTAAAGACTATGGGGAACGGGGGACAGACGGATGCAATCTATACGGACTTCTCGAAGGCATTCGACAAAATTAATCACAAGATACTCATACACAAACTACAGACTTAC
This sequence comes from Mystacides longicornis, assembly GCA_963576905.1. Classification (NCBI taxonomy): domain Eukaryota; kingdom Metazoa; phylum Arthropoda; class Insecta; order Trichoptera; family Leptoceridae; genus Mystacides; species Mystacides longicornis. Next base: position 18,095,212 of record OY756422.1, on the reverse strand, counting down.
GGTATCCACGGTGACTTACTTCGATGGTTGAAATCCTACATAAGTGGCAGACTGCGATCGGTTGCAATTAACAATTGTGCATCCAGATTTAGAATGTGTCCTTCTGGAGTGCCCCAGGGATCGCACTTAGGCCCTGTCCTTTTTATTTTATATATCAATGACATCGGCTGCTGTTTTGAGTCCTCCCGCTTTTTGATATACGCAGACGACATAAAAATTTATAAAAAAATCTCAAATATCACCAATTGTCTTGAATTACAATCAGACCTTACACGATTACAATATTATTGCAAAAAAAATCAGCTCTTTCTGAATGCCAAAAAATGCAACGCAATATCTTTCACTAGAGGCAGAAGCCCGATACTGAACAAATACCTAATCAATGGTGAGAGCATTGAAAGATGCACTGAGGTCAGGGACCTTGGGGTAATCCTCGATACAAAAATGACATTCAAACTCCACATTGATGGTATCGTTGATAGAGCCTTCAGATGTCTGAATTTCATCTTAAGGACGTCGAAACCATTTAAATCCACTAAGACTATTAAAACTCTATACCAAACGTATGTTCGCAGCATCCTGGAGTTTGCCTCTGTTATATGGTGTCCCCAATACATTTGCTACATTGATAGGTTAGAACGGGTCCAGAACAAATTGCTGAAACATCTTAATTACAGATGTAGGGTCAGTTTCGATAATATCTTGCAGTCTGCACACTACCACAAAATTATGACTTTGGAGAACAGACGGACTGTTACTGACATGTGCTACTTATTTAAACTTGTTAACGGGTTGGTTGACTCCAGCGATCTTCTCGGGGATATGTGTTTTCGATGTCCTGTGAGATCATTACGATCTCAAGCCACATTTGAGATGCCAAGATGCGGAACTAATTATGCACAGAACTCATTCTTAAACCGTTCTACGGGCACTTACAATTCATTTTTTAACAATATAGACCTGAATAACTCTTCTCTTACGGTTTTCAGGCAAAACGTGAGGACACACTTGACGTCAGAGCAATGACTTCTTTATCTTCCTGCTTTATTCCATGTCCCTTATTCCTATCCCACACTCTTTTCCTTCTTCCCATTACTCCCAGCTGAGCCTGCACATATTATTACATTAGTTTTTCTTTTTCCTATTTTATGTTGTTTGTCTTACTTTTAACCCGCTCGCTGTTAATGTCTACGTATATACTTTACTGGTGTTCTTATTGTCCATATGTCCATACTATTTGTGTAATTGTTTGTTATAAAATCACTGTTTGTATATTTGTTTAATAAAATAAAATAAAAAATAAAAAAAGGGCCAGCAACCGAACTGACCTGCGAGATGTCCGCACCTACCGAGGGGCAGACATGGATACTGATCACGAACTCCTTGTGCGTTCGTTGAGATTCAGATTTACCCATTTCCAGCACCGTCTGCCTCTCGCCCGCTGGACATACGCAGGTTAGAGAGTGCTCAATGTCGTCATACGTATGAGGCTGAGTTACGCACCAGGTTTGCCCCCTTGCAGGATTCACACGGAGCTGTTCCGATTGAGAGAGCTTGGAATAGCTTCCGTGACGCCGTTATGGAATCCGCACGTTCTTCTGTCGGCTATTCGCACGTTCTTCTGGGGGTGAAAAGCTAGTTCGCCTCCTCGTGGTTCACCCTGGGTAACGCTAAATGAACTAGCACAGCAGGTCGCCAGACAATTTAACAACATCAATCTCCTGGCATACATCACATCACAGAGAAGACAAAGAAGATATTGAATATTGGTACAAGAAACTGCAAGCCATTACAACAGAACTGACGTTTATATAATAATATATTTTAATATATAATACAATATAATTATCTGTATTGTTTCTACCTGTGAACAAGTGATGTACATATGACCATACGATAAATAAATAATATGTCGGCTATAAGAGCAAAAGAGGCCAATATGGATGTCCGATGGGTCCTGGAGCCTCATCGAAGATCGCCAGAAGGCTAAGACCCTCAGAGACAGCGAAAAAGACCCTCAAAAACTGGCTGCTTTGGTGTCTGAGTACAGAGAGCTGAGCCGCAAGGTGAAGCACTCTGTACGAACAGATAAGAGAAGACACCTGGACTCTCAGATACGGCGAGCGCAATCTGCTGCACTCGGAAATGACTCAAGGACACTTTTCGAAATCGCCCGGGAGGTCGGGGACAGGGGTCAAAAAAGACCCGTGACGGCAATACGAGACTCTCGTGGAGCCACTGTCACTGCCCCCGAACTGATTAAAGGGAGATGGAGGGAGTACTTTGAGTCAATATTAAACCGCCCCGAGCCCTCCTCACCTTACAACTTTGAGGAGGAGTTGACTGGTCTGAATATAGGTACCTCAGGCAACTGGGATATGTGAGGACCCGCCGACATACAGTGAGATGGTGCTGGCCGTGATGAGACTTAAGAACAACAAAGCGCCAGGAGACGATGGAATTCACGCAGACCTCCTCAAACAAGGCATAGACACCCTTGGCCAACCACTATTATATATATTTAAAATGGCGTGGAAAGAGGAGAGGTGCCCAAAAGATTGGCGGAATGGATCCATCGTCGCAATATTTAAAAAGGGGGACCCCCTTGAATGCGGAAACTACCGTGGAATTACTCTGTTATGCCTATAGGGCTCGGGAGACAAAAATATGAAAATATAATGAAATACCTATAAGCAGAACAAACAGAAAAAAAATTCAAACTAATTCGGTTAGTATACTAAAACCCGTGGGAGGTATTATATGAGATATTTTCCTCCCTGATCCCCTCTAAGGATGGTACATTTAGAGGCTCTTCTGTCAACTAGCAACACAAAACAAATAAAATTTAAATCCTCATATAATACGAACTTGGGTATGAACAAATTTTGTGGTTAGTAAACTAAGATACTCTCAAACCTCTACTGCAACCAGCCAATTAATCCAATTAGGTATCACTACACAACAGCTATTATTTATATATAAACACTAATATCAAACACACTCAATCACTAGGTATAACTATGATCTCTACTTGTTTACTTTAATACGTCACTACACGATTACAATGTACCCGACACCCGTCTACGCTTATTTCCAAATATAAACCAAAATCACTTCCACCGAATAACTAATTTTTTACAATAAATCTACGTACCTATACTTTCGAATCAAAACACTACGTCAAAACTCTAAACAACTCAGGCAACTGTTAGCAGCGTAAGTCTATATGCGTGCAGCTACGTATTAGCGTGTTATGAGGGCTCGCCTTGCCTTTTTAAGAACATTTCCGAGAGGCGGAGTTAGGCCAAGGAAGGGGGTAAAATGGAGTCAAAGGATGATCTTATTGGTGGAGGCGCCCGTGATGTAGTGTGCGAGGGAGACAGGGTAATTGTTTTTCTAACTGCTACAAATTCCTTACGCGCGGACCGGTTAACTTGAAATAATTATAAACTAGCCTTTCTATATGAATTTTTTCCACCTATTAATCAATAAATCTATTCTTTATACATTATCTTTCATCTTAACTGATAGGTTAGTCTTATGATCTACGTTTTTACATAAACCTTAATTTAATACATTTCTTAATACTAATCTTATACTAGATTAATTAAATCCTATCATTGTATGCTTACTAATCTCTTAAAATTAGTTACACCCCTATTAATATAATTGTACATCGAAATCTTATGTACTAGACTTGTTCAATAATTCTCTTAATATTAATTCTTATTCTGATTACTACTATTGGCCATTAATTAATCATACCTTAGATAAATCTTAACCTACATATACACTTAATTAAGACGCTTATCCGTAATTAAGCTAACATGCCTTAATCCATAAGTAATCTTAGTCTTATAATATCTTATATTACTCCTTAGACATATGTTTTATCATTTATACGTGTCTTAAATATAATTTATTTAACTGTCGGTCTAAAATCATATTATAAATTCTACACATTATTTAATCAAAAAAATTAAGTCTATTACTTTTCACGATTCTAGAAACCATAATTTATTACGCACATTTTAAACAACATACCTACTTATGTTAATTTACAGTTACAACTACATAGGTACATAATTTGATACTAAAGATACAATACAATCTAAACAATTCTATTTGTCATAAAAAACCTTTATTACAATGGTTTTTTCCAATTGGCCCAACATAAAATGCATGCACTAAAGATATTATTATCTACCTTCCTTCGAAGCATTAAAAACCCATTTCGCGAGAATTTTTGTGTATCCTTTATATTTAACCATAAACAACAGACTATGTTAACTATGTAAAAACCTTATCTACAGTATCCGAGTAAATTAACAAAAGGGCATTGTAATCCATATCGCCTGGTCAAAACCTGGAACAGGGCCATGTTCAATTCGATCGCGCCTTCCTTGTCTATACGCAGAACGTTGAATACGCAGAAGTGAATTTACTCTGAGGTATTGCAAAACGCTAAGGTACTGAATTTGTAATTTATCCAACAGTAATGTGACTCTAATATATGGATCGCCAACCCACTTCAATTTATTAACCTACTATACATTTTGCATTAAAAAAATTAACCGCCCATGGCAAGTGCCTTCTGACATAAGCCCGGGGCACGCCTCTGTTCGTCTTCACCCAAACTAACGGGAATTCTGTTGTTTACCTTATTGGTGTACAGGGATAAGCCCGAGCCTTTGTTTATCTATCAGAACTTTCTAAAATTTTTACAATGCATCTTACCACACTATTTTTCTAAGAACGGATTTTTGGACGCTGTAGGCCATAACAACTCTACTGAGTGTTCCCGGTAAGGTATTATCTCAGATATTACTAATGGCTGTCCTGAGAGAGCAACAATGCGGCTTTGTACCTGGAAGGTCCTGCACGGACCCAATTTTCTGTGTCTGAGTTTAACTCTCCAGTCGCTTGTTGCTTTATAGATTTTGAAAAGGCCTTCGACAGCCCACATAGACCATCAATATTGTAAGGAGTTAAAATTTGGGAAAAGTTTTCATTTGAAATAAAATATTAAATTCATATTATAATGAAGTGGTTGGTGACCCAGCGGTTACAACGCCGGCTTTCGCACTGCGGACGTCGTGGTTCGATCCCAGGTGCCGACCATCTTCCTCTTTCACGACACAAGCTTTCGGTAGCTTACTGTGAAAGAGTCAAGGAGTGTATTTGTGTTCACTTTGAGTGAGCACAGATTCATTTTTAAAAAAAAAAAAAAAAAAAAAATAAAAAATCTTCATCAAAGTAATAGTAGGTAGGTACATTACCGGGCATAGGTACAAAGTCCAGATATCACGCGTGACCTCATTATGAAAGTACCAGTTTATCATTCACATTGCATGCACCTATCACCCTTGTATGAGATCATGGATGGGCCATGCGGTGGCTGCGTGTTAATCTCCAAGTACCTCTAGAAAAGAAAAATACATCTAAGTAGCTATAGTAAATTAAAGATGGCGTCGGCTGCCTCGACCAATAATGATAGAGGTATGCAGTCGCTAGGGAGGGGATGGCCAAGGTATGTTACCTACAAGCTTTCAACACGGCGTCACTTGCAAATTTGCCGATCTCCGAGATAGTTGATAAAACTAGCGGTCCCCGCGCTTCCAGCGCGTGGACCCGCCAATTTAATATTTTTATATAATAGTAAATTTAAAGTTTCAAAGATAATTTAAAATACAAAAAGAATGTACAGATTTATTTATAATATAAATTAAAATAAAAATAAGAAAGTGTTTTGTGTTAACACCATGGTAATTTGTAAATTATAAAATGTGAATTGTTTTAAAAGAAAAAAGTGAATAAACAAACTCTCAATTAAAAATACCAGATGACTTCTGATTCTTCTCATGAATCCTTTCTCCCATATGAGACTCAAGAGTCCTGTCTCTATACTGCCGTGAGCTAGCCAGGAGGAGAAAAGGACGAAGCCAAAGAAGAAGAAGATGAAATCCAAGAAGGAGGGACAACCAACAACTGAGAGAAGACCTCTACCTCTTCCTTTCTTTCTTTTTTACACCTTACAATATGGAAAATACTTGCTCTGTATGGTATACCTCCGAAAATAGTTAAAATAGCGCAGTCCCTGTATGAAGACTCCGAGTGTAACGTGAAAACGCCAGGTGGTCCTACTGAAGCTTTTAGGATCACCACGGGAGTCAGACAGGGCTGCGTACTAGCTCCTTTTATGTATATTCATAAAAGTCATGGACTTCCTGTTGAGAAAGTCCATGCAAGGAGCAAGAGGTATACCGATAACACAGAGAGATGGTCTAATGGGCGAACTGTGCGATCTGGAGTACGCGGACGACCTAGCGTTGTTCAATACGACAGTGGAGGAATTACAGCGCAGTGTTTCAAGACTCTGTGACGAAATAGCACGCCTCGGCCTTCGAGTCAATGCCAGTAAGACGGAGCTCATGGCGAATAATGCCTGCCCCGATCAACAGCTACCGATAGCCATCGATGGTCACCAGGTCTCCCGGGTGGATAAATTTAAGTACCTGGGAGCAACCATTACTACCACTGGTGACCTCGGGGCTGAGCTCCCGATACGTATCGGTATGGCAAGTGGCGCCTTCAACAACATGACCAAGATATGGAAGGCGTCGTCGTTTAGTGTCGAGACGAAATGTAAACTGTTTGATGCGTGTGTGTTGCCCATTCTCCTGTATGGGTGCAGTGGCGTTCCGTGGGTTATTGGCGCCCGGGGCGGGAACCACACCATTTGGCGCCCCCAATAAAACTTCCTAAAAAAAAAAGGTCATTTCTAAAATTTGGTATCTGGAAACATGACATTTCCTAAAAAAAAAAGGTCATTTCTATAATTTGGTATCTGGTAACATGACATTTCCTAAAAAAAAAAGGTCATTTCCAAAATTTGGTACATGTCTATTTCGAAAACCGGATAGCGCGAGCATATTTTGCCGCCCTGCTAATAGAGGCGCCCGGGCATGTACCTTTCAAAAGAATAAACTTAACTGACAGGATATTGATGGGAAACTAACTAAAAGACTAGATGAAACTTAAGAAGTAGAGTTAATGATTCACTATAAACGTTTCTCTATTAATTTAATGTTTATTACTAAACTAACATACATTCAAAGAAAATAATACATGAACATTTACCTTAATGGTTCCACAAAAACGATTGCAGCATAAAATTACGACTAGCGCACAGAAACACAGCGTATTAATCGAGCAAACTTGGACGTATGAATCCATAACAAACGCGCGGGCGGTATGGCTATAGCGGCCGGCCATCCCGAACCGTTTATTCCAGTTATTCTTTCGAATAGATTCCTAAAAATTTCCTCCATTATAGTATAATATGTTAGCTTTGAATTTATTGTATGGTATTCAGATTTGTTGAATCTGATCCATAAGATGAGATGAGACTGAGATGAAGGAGTACTGATTTCTTTTCTCAAGGTCAAATGATATTGGGGAAAAATGGTCTTTATCAGAAGATGAGAAACTCTCTTATGAGTTTTGGCAAGATTAAGGATATCTGGAGTACTCACCAACTTTCACTATTTCTTTATGAACTAGATTAAACAGTTAATAAGGAATTCCACTAACTACCGAAATGAAACTCGATTTTATATTACAAAAAACACAAGCACTATATTAGTGAATTCAAATAAAGTATCACAGAAAAATATATTTTAACTTAAAACTAATTACAATGTTATGCACTGGTAGGTTCTGAAGGAAAGAGTAATAAAATTGTATATTGAAAAAGCTTTTATAGGTAGGTTATTCACGCAAGATAATTTTTCCAAATAGGTGATGTGTTCTCCCTCTGGTGTGAAATATCCTAAGTTAGTTAACTTGGTACAGACGGTGATGAATCTACGTTGTTGATAAAATACGAGATGTATTCGTCGTATTCCGCTAGATGGCTCTTTATCCTGGATGGTTCTATACACTCGTTGTCATCAGATAGAAAATTAGTTTGTGTGGTATAATTTCCATACTGTCTAACCGCCATATAGCCTCTCGCAAGAATTTATGGCGTGCTATAAATTCTGATGTGGAGAAAATATCTTCCTCCCTGACCTGGTGGTGGAGTGTGGAATTCTGCAGTCCTCTGGTTGAGCGGTTTGTAGGATGGTACGTACTGGATGTTGACATGGCTCGACTGGGCTGGTCGTTGTAGCGACTGGAACTTAAGAGAAGTCGGACAGAGTGTTCACGACGTTAGTGCGGTTGCACTGGGGTAATATGATGGCTAAAATAGGTTAAAACAGCGTTGATGTGTTTTACCATATGAAGTGAAAAGCTAGTTCGCCTCCTCGTGGTTCACCCTGGGTAACGCTAAATGAACTAGCACTGCAGGTCGCCAGATAATTATTAACATCAATCTCCTGGCGTACATCACATCACAGAAAAGACAAAGAAAACAATGAATACAGAAGATACTGAATATTGGTACAAGAAACTACAAGCGATTACATCTGACGCTTATGATATATTTTAATATACAATATAATTATCTGCATTGTTTCTATCTGTAAACATTTTGTGATGTACATATGACCATACGATAAATAAAACCATATGAAGTGGCGATGTTGATTTGCGCTCGGCCATTAATGCAGCAGCGATGGTGCTTGTGCTGTAGAAACTGGTTGATCCATGTGGTCGGTTGACGAGCAAGGAAAAATGCATCAGTTGTTTTCAGTGGGGTGTAATCGTGGTGTGATGTACATCTGCCACTGTGGAGAGAACAGTAGTGGGGCAAAATTCGTTAGAGAAGTTTGGCCTCCGAGCTACGCAGTCTGTGAGACAACTCGTATAGTCTACTTCTGATAAGTACAGCAGGTGAAGATTGCTACCGTAGGCTTCCATCAATTGGATTGTGGTGGTGTAGTCCAGCGTTGGTTGAGTAGTGTCGTGATGAGATAATATGCAACATATAGAATAAACAAAAAAATTTACAATAGAATTGGTACAAGTATATTTGTTTTAGGGTGGTTCTTGAATTTAAATTTTGTGAAATACATTTTAAATTTGGATTTGAAATTAAGAAATTATTTGAGTATATTATAAACAAATGTTGATTTTGAAAAAAATTTTACAAGTTATATTTTACTAAGATAATTGTTCTAGGAAAAAATTTTTCTAAGTGTAGTGTTTCAATGTTATTTTTTGTTTAATATTCAAAATAAAGTTAGGAAAAATTATTAAAAATGGTATTGAGTAGTTATGGTTCACAATTGGTATATGTTTAAATACTTTTTCTATAATGTTTATGAAGTGAAGTTACTATGTGAGATCCTTTATATATAATAAAATTTTTTACCAATCTGGTATTAGCAATATACAGTTGGTGGTTTTGTATTGGGATCTGTAATCATTTTGTAAAAATACATATTAGAATTTTTATACAATAAATAAGTATAGAGTAGTGGGTAGACATGGTAATATAGTTGTACATAGTGTGTTTGAATTAAAAAATTTTATAATGTTTTATTTTGTCAATGTATGTGTGTCAATAATGTTAAATAAATGTTACTGATTTGGGAGAATTAATATGACACTTTTTAGAATTCTGTTTTCAATGGTCTTTTGTATGAATGTAAATACATTAATTGTCTTTTTCTTAACTCGTTGAGTTGTATATTTGATGGTAATAGATTATACGTATGACGCTGTTGTCATGTGTGTATAATATGGACAATACGTATGACATTATGGTCATGTGTGTATGTCTTGCTCTAGACTATACGTATGATGCTATGATCATGTGTGTATGTCTGTTGCTCAATCACTACAAGAAAGCTTTTGAGATGAGTATCTCTGCTCTTGCGTGTATGTAGTCAGCCGACGAAATGGGAATTTCGGTCTGAAAATGCGCGGTGCATTGTACTAGACGTGGCGTGAAATACATAGAGCTTTTATGAATACATGTGTATAAGTATTTGGCCGTATTTGCGTATGTAAGTTGACCTCGAATTGAATTCGGACTGAGATTCTTGAGATAGAATTTCTCTAGTCGCGGAAAACGTTAATAGCAATTGGCTAGTAGTAGATGGTAATATAAGATGGTAATTTTACATTGACAATTTAGATAGACTATTTTTATAGACCATTGAAATATTTGTATCGTAGATAAGTTGATACTTAAATAATCATTTATTGACCAGAATAAAATAAGAATGTATGTGAAAAATGCGATTTAAATTTCTTGTTTTTCTTTAAAATGCAATAATGCGCTATGAAAATCTAATAAAAATGTAGGTATTTGTTTCGCTTGTTGTTTATGTAAAATATAAAAAGGTTACCTCAAGGTTTGGCAACATAAAAACAATGTACTTGTAAATCTGCAATCAGATAATTAAAGGTTATTCTTTTGTAAAAAAATCATTTAATATTGCAATTCAGCATGCGATTATAAATAGTTAATGTATTAAATTAAGTTTTATAAGTATTTAAAGACATGAAAAGTTTTATGAAAAAATTTCGATGTGACAATGTATCGTGAAAAAATTCAACCTACAAAATTTATTGTTCGCAAATTTTAAGTTTTTTTTCTTTTTTTTGAAGATTTTAATATCGATTTCACAGCGTTTGTAAGGCATTATTGATTAAATATGTGTAACATTAAATGGAAGGCAGAAAAACAAGAGGCTTTTAAAATAATCCGATGGGTTGAAATTGTTTGGAAAAAAAAAAATATGGGCTGAATGCCGTTTTACAATGTTATTTTTAAAGATTTTACTTGCCTGTGACTAGGGTTCCCAACCCTCCCGGATTGCCCGGGAGACTCCGGTAATAATGGTTAACCTCCCGACCTCCCGGGCAGCAACAATTACTCCGGTTTTTCTAAAAATCTCGCTCGCTCTTCGCGATTCACTCGGTCGACGTTGTAGTGAAAAATGGTCACGCTTGTTCTTTCCATTCCTGTGTCTAATAATGCTTCATGCGAGCGCGTATTCAGCATGATGGAGCAAGGAAAGAAATGGAATGAGTATCACTTTAGTAAAAGCAGAGTTACAAGTACTAATAAACTTTGATTTTTCATCTAAAAACTTTTATGATTTTGTTGTGAATAAACGACAAATATTAGATGCTGCTCGAAAACAACATAAATATAAATTTAAAAATTAAATAATGTTTTTCTTTCAATCTCTTAAACAACCCCCCCCCCCCCTCTTATTCTCCCGGGTTGGTCCTTTCCAGAGTTGGCAACCCTACCTGTGACCCATCGGATGACTCATCCCTTCAGAACCAGTTGAATTTTAGAGTTTGCACATGATTTTACCCTATAATATTTATATTTGAGTTGTAAAATTGAATAAACTTCGTAAGCAATGCTATTTGACAGCTGCGTGTTGTAATTGAGTGCAATCGAGTGAAGTTTGCGTCGAATGGGAATGTGAGAGACGCGCTTAAAATTTGAATGTAATATGTGAGATGAAAATTTTAAATTGTGGGACAATATTATTTAGATGGCTTTGTGAAAGAAATAATTTGGAATGAATGTATAGAGTGTTAAATATTCGAGATGGATTAGTGGACGAAGGTATACATGTGACAATTTTGTTAAGATTGTTGAGAATAATTTGTTTGAGAATGTTAATGTATTGATGGAGATTGTTGGAAAATGATGGATTAAGTAGATAATTGAAGGGTAATTTATTATGGTAATTGATAGAAGGGTGTTCGAACGTCGTAGGGTCACCAATTTATGGTGTTCAGATTGGTTGGATCTGATCCATAAGATGAGATGAGACTGAGATGAAGAAGGAGTACTGATTTCTTTTCTCAAGGTCAAATGATATTGGGGAAAAATGGTCTTTATCAGAAGATGAGAAACTCTCTTATGAGTTTTGGCAAGATTAAGGATATCTGGAGTACTCACCAACTTTCACTATTTCTTTATGAACTAGATTAAACAGTTAATAAGGAATTCCACTAACTACCGAAATGAAACTCGATTTTATATTACAAAAAACACAAGCACTATATTAGTGAATTCAAATAAAGTATCACAGAAAAATATATTTTAACTTAAAACTAATTACAATGTTATGCACTGGTAGGTTCTGAAGGAAAGAGTAATAAAATTGTATATTGAAAAAGCTTTTATAGGTAGGTTATTCACGCAAGATAATTTTTCCAAATAGGTGATGTGTTCTCCCTCTGGTGTGAAATATCCTAAGTTAGTTAACTTGGTACAGACGGTGATGAATCTACGTTGTTGATAAAATACGAGATGTATTCGTCGTATTCCGCTAGATGGCTCTTTATCCTGGATGGTTCTATACACTCGTTGTCATCAGATAGAAAATTAGTTTGTGTGGTATAATTTCCATACTGTCTAACCGCCATAATTGCAATTAATAGTATTTCAAGACATGTTCCTAAACTGAATTTTGTCCCGCTAGATTATCATAATATCGCACTGTGCGGCGCGGCGTAGGTTTACGTACAAACAAAATTAATCTACTCAGGTCTATTTTAAATATTCTTTTGATTTTCCAATAATTTAATTCGTCGGCGGGCCGCAGACAAACTGACGGATGCGGCCCGCGGTTTGTGCATCGCTGCTTTAAGGGGTTAAGAATGGAGGGGGTATTACCAGAGGAGTGCCATGCAAACAACAATGCATGGATGACTTCTGAAATTTTTCGATATTGGCTTACTAGTTGGGACCAAAATTTACAACTTAAACAAAGAATTAGCTTAGTTTTGCTGCTTGTTGACAATTATGCGGCACATCCCCATTTACGCAATGTCTACAAAATATACAGCTGGAATTTCTTCCTCCTCCGTTAGTGCAACCAATGGAAAATTCGCTTAATTGGGACAAAATGCTCAAGTCCGATGTGTCCCAATTAAGCGGAATCGCCTGTATTTCTTTTATATTGTAAGAGCACATGCTGGGTATCTTTGTTCACTACCTGACGAAAGGGTTACTTATGAATAGTTATATGAAACACAAAAACACTGATCTGTCATATTCACCAGAAAGTTTTATCTTCTGTGCTTAAGAGTTAATCATGTGATTTATTTTTTTAGTGTAGTGGGAAACGCTGGGTATCTGCTAGTTACAAATAAAACATCACATAATAATCATGTAACAAAAATATAATTATATTTTTTAATTTTAATTAATTAATATCACAATTCAGGCACTTATGAAACACAATGAGAATACAAATAAAACAAAAAAATTTATATATTGGTAACACAAAAAAAATAACAGTTTGGTTCTAGACGCCATACAAAATGTATCTTTCTGTAAATAAAATGGCTTTTCAAAAAAAATAAACAGATAATTAACATGAAGTGTCACTGCCACTTGAAGATAGTCCTATACAAAGGGGTTATTAGAACATAGTGCTGTCGATAATTTTTTGCACCAAAAGGGGACAGTTTGCAATAAAACAATATAGGTGGGTACGCTTTTACATTTTTTCCTTGCAATCATTGATACAAACATTTTTTTTTACTTGATGATCAATAAGAAAAAAGACTTGGTGAGCCTATCATAACTTTTATAGCTAAGTACTTTGGCAGGAAAGATATGTTGAGCAATTAAACGATAGAATAATTCATTGAAGGGTGGTACTTAAAGTAGGTAGGCGTTGTAATCTCAAACATCCCTCGCATACATCACCTTCAGTTTAGAAATGTCTGAACATTATCCTTATGCAAGGGAGGCCATAAACCAGGAGTGGATGGCAAACGCTACTAAGAAGAAGAAGAAAGTATTATATCATATCATAATACCATGAATAGTATTAATATATGATTTGATAAACAAATATTATACATGTTTTTAATCACTACGGCTTTTAAGTTCATTTTTAATGCGAAATTAATCATTTTGATAAATGGCATGAGCATTTAAGTACATTATAAATATATAAAATATATGTTTCAAATCTAACAATTCCTACTATATCTAAACAACCCCTAGCCATCAAGGGCAGATCATCGTCAAGAGAAATCGATAAATATATTTAATACATCATGGGTCATCGTAAATTAATTTTAGAATTTATAACACAAATTTTCAGTAATAATAAATAATGTAAATCACATTGTACTTTTTGTACATTTTATATCCTGCAGGGATAATACTTCATAGATGGGGGGTGGGGGGAGGGGAGTGAACACAAAACAAAGTGTCACAAGGGGTAAATTATTAATCTTTTTTCTGCGGAGGTAGCATGGCTGCATCCAACTCTTCGTACAGTGTCACATTGAATCACAACCCTGACACGCCCAGGTACAGTTTAACTAAATATAAGTAGGTAACTTATATTTTTTTTAATGTCTCTCTCCTCCAAAAACATATCAATAATTAAACATTAGTTACAATGCTATAAAAATACATTAATTTTTTATTCTATTTGTCGTATTGATCGCAACAGTATCAAACATTTTCAGAGATTCACCAACGGTTCGTAGCTTTTAGGTAGCTATTAGCATTCTCCACACCATATAAAACGCTACACTACGGAATAATCTATATAAATCAAAATTGGTTGATAGCTAGTTGGATATTTAACTTTCATACAGAGTTACCAATCACAATATGCTTTTACAACAAGGTTAGTAAGTTTGGAAGAAAATAAAAAAAATAATATCATTCTTTTGTATGACATCATAAACAAACAAAAATTTCTTTTTAAATTTTTTCAAATCTAACAACAAACTTATGACTATTTTATTTAAAATATAAGGTAGATGTAGGTAGGTATTCAGTTCATTTTTATGTGTTCTGCATTGCTGCATATTTGGCGCTGCATTCCAAAATCAAGTTATTTAGTATCATCAGATCCGAATGTGATTTCTTAAATATTTCCCTAAAAACAAAATAATTAAACTTTTAATTCGTTCAAAAACAATCATATAAATAAAATTTTGCATTAGCCAAAAATAGCAGATTACGCATGAAAGAAGAATATCTGGAGCCCAAAAAGCAGGACTAACCAAGCAAGAGAATTCAACCCCTACAGAAAACCCACCAGAGAAGGCAACGGGAAACCAATCAGGTTAACTCATTCCCAGGTAAACACCATGGCGTGGATTCTGACTTTTGCTGTCGTGATCGCCAAATATGTTTCACGCACACTTTCCAATGAATGAATCATTTTTCTTTTGTGGCTTTTCAAGAGGAAGGGTGATGCTTCGGACACTACTCTACACAGGCTATGCCTAGTGAGGGTGTCCGAGGTCGCACTTGAATGTATTTATTTAACTTGAATGATTTTAATTGCGTTTATATTGTAAATGACTGTGACAAGCTCATAACTCAATTAACATATGCAAGGATCAGATTATCAGGGAACTGTATAGTGTATAATTAAGATAAAAAATGACACAGACTAATATTACTGAAATGAAGTACCTTTCTGAATCATAGGCAGCGGTTAAATTGCCCAATTCTATTGCAACGTCACTTCTTCCAATTCCTTTCAGAGTATCAGTGAAAATATATGCGAGATTTTCTATCAACTTAGAAATTTCCTCGCTTGTACCTTCTTTATATGTTGCAACTCTCTCTATGGATGAAATCAACAGTTGCAATTGATTCCCAACGGAGTTGGCTTGAGATAATAAACTATCTAAAGGTATGGACTCTTCTACGATTATTCCTAAATTATGGGAAACACCGAGGCCATGGGCTAAGCTGCAGCTAAAACGAAAAGGTAATATATTAGTTATCATCATGCAAAAAAATATCCAATTGTAGTGTAATTTTATAGTACATGTCAAAAAAGGGAAATGTTAAATATTATTAAATGTAACTGTTTGTAGTTCTGCTAGGTTTTATTATCTTTTTGTCGCTTGTTGGTTAATAAAAAGTGAGCCAAATGGCCAGGGAACATCTTTTGACATCATAAGTACAGAGTTTCAAAAAATATGGCACAAATTGGTGAAATAAATAAATACACTTTGGAATGTAGATTTAGGCTGACTGTCCACGGCAGCGTAGCGTATGCAGCGCGTACTCGTATAATATTATCAAGTCTAGGATATAGTTGCTAAATTGGTCACTGTGAGCCTAAAAGAATGGCACCAGCTATACACACATAATGTGATAGGACTGTTCATTTTGACCATTGAAACACTACAGATAACTGAACAGCTCGTTCAGAAATGACATTTTATTGACTATTGAGATGCGATTGCCATTCACTAGGTTGCAATCACACTTACCAATATTTTCCTAGACTTTCGTATATGCATTTTATTGCTGTTTTTATATTCTGACATGAAATTTGGCCATTTGACAAGTTTGATTCCTCAGCCTTGCTTTTTGAAATGGATACATCTGTCTGTGTAATGTTTTCCCAACTTCCATAAACTTCCAAATACTTCAAACAAAGAGTAGCAATGCGTTCGTAATTTGTTGATTGCAAATTTGTAAAAACATTTTTGAAACAACAATAAATTTGCGTATATTTTTCATCATTCCAATTTGATTCATCTGAAAACATTCAAACCACAAAAGGTAATTTTTTTATTTACAAAACAATCACAATAAAATAATAGGAATCGAGAAGTTCAGAACATACTTTTCACAATTTCAATCAGTGCTTCAATGTTTTTTAGAATGTCTTTATCAAAAGTGTCTCCGAAAACTGCTATCCAATGTTTCACAAAACACTTAAGTAGTTGAAACAGGTTCCAAGGTGGTTTGATAAAAACTATATCGAGCCACAGGTTTTGATATTGTTTAACCATTTCACTCTTAAAATTTAAAAAATATAATTTATATATAACGATTGAACAAGTCATACAAATTAAATTAATGAAATCAATGTATATTTTTGATGGAATAGTAATAAATAATAACAAATAATATTTTTAGTATTCTTACTTTAAGAATTAAGGAGAGTTCTTTAACGATGCGTTCTTCGAGTTTTTTGTATGATATATACTTCTGATTTAGCGGTATTTCTTCAATATTTTTAGCACCACAATTATATTTTGGTCCTTGTATACTTAACTTGTGCCAATGTTCCGACATGAATTGCACATAAGTTGCCACGCAAATATTGTTCACCATAGCTTTGTTACATAAATTAATATCATTTGTTACGAGAATCTGAAATATCATTCAAACATAGGATAAAAATAATAAACGAAAATCTACGTCATTTATTTTGTACTCAACTGTTCAACTACCTACTGTTATTGCAACAAAAAATCTTGCCTAAAAAGCTTGCCTTTAAGATATATTTTCTACACCCTTGTATAGTTTCAAAAAAATGCTCAAGGATAGGTACCGCTTGGCTCATTAAATTCTTTGAGATACTTATTTTTCTTTATTGTAATACATCCAATCCAAATCCAAACTCCCTTTAGACCCCACTTAGGGGCATAGGGAGGCAACAAGAGCTCTCCATTGCGCTCGATCTTGCGCAACGTTAATGACCTCTGTTAATGATTGTGATACATAACTATTGTATTTTTATTTCTTCTGATTTGTAAATTGTATGTAAAAGCAACCATTGGTTGTGTAGATTTCAAATAAATAAATATCACAACTCAATCATCTAAGATTCATATTTAAACATTTTGTTACAACATTAATTAAGATATGTAGAAATATTACTGCTTGAAATACAAGCCCAAGACTTGGTGAAAAATACCAAGTTCTCTTACATACCATCATTGAGGGGATAACCGTGGGATCAAACTCCCGGGGAAGATCATGTCAAAAGTACGAAATATGGTATCTGGACATGCGCAGTTCCTCCTACAAGGAACTAAAAAGGATGATATGGAAATGTAGAGAGAAAGAGTAGGTAACATGGAGAAGAAGAAGATAACTGTTATTTATATGTACAGGGAACCAAGTAAATAAACTAAACACAATAAAATAATATAGATATACTAACAATTTCAAAATCTTTCATCAATTGAAGGCAACAATTCAAGATTAAATCGTCTGCATTCTCACATTTGAATAAATGTTGTTTGGATAATATGGAAGACTGGCCCCAAATTTTTTTCTCAGTCAGAAATTTATGCAGTAATGTTATAGCTCTTCTAGCTTCTATATTAGTTCGAGATTTTGATTTCAAATTGTCCAACTCTTCTAACACAATCCAAGGAACCACCACATGGACATGGACGTTTTCGCCTGAAAAAATTTGATAAAATAAATCCAACAAGAAAATAAGAAATAAAACTATAAATCGAATATAACAGATATTACCTTTGACAATATCCTCTAAGAAGGACATATTGTGGATCAAAACATTGGTGTCCACCACTATTTTGACAATTCCTTCCCGGTTAGCTTTTGTTGCAGCATTTTCTGTTTCATTATAATCTAAAGACAAAATTGTCTTTATCTAAAAAGTAACCTTGAAAAATTAAAATTTAAACAAACATATAAAATAATACAACTTACTCAAAAGAAGGTCAAACATATAGGTACCTACCTGTTCCACAGGTTTTAAAGCGAAATCTGGCTATTTTTGGGTTCCAACCATTTTTGGGTAATTAAGAAAATATTTAGAAATATTTACCTCATGGAATTGCACGGATTCCCAATCCATAACTTCAAGATTTTCAGACTGTTCTGTACAATGTTCACTTTCACTAGAAGCTGTGTTGATACTTGTATCGAAAAATGTGTCCATGTCTTCCTCTGTATCGTTCAAGTTACCCTTTACATCATCTTTAAACTTTTTTAAAGGCACAACTATAAACAAGAAAGGATCAACAATGTTGTTAATCTGGAATTTTCAAAGGACTAATTTTGTCATAGCGTTTACAAAAATTACAAATTTATGATGAGTGGAATGCATGGTGGATAAATTTATTAGTCAATTTTTTTACCGAGTGTCCCAGAGAGTATGACTAAGCGGAACTCAAGAGATAGAATACCTCTGGTGGTATCTAAATATCCCAACAATGACATTTATGTTATGGTACGCGATTTTTTAAGTTTTCGAATTATATCTACTTATTTTTAGTATTTTTTACAAAATTTAACTTACAGGATATTAAAGATCAAATAAAAGATTGTATAACTTTTCCACAATTTTTTATTATCCTAATCCTTAAGATAATAAAAAAATTGTGGAAAAGTTATACAATCTTTTATTTGAACTTTATTTTCAAATAAACTCCGCCAAGAAATGTATGTTCATCTAGTAAATTTTATTACAGGATATTAATGGTTACAGAGAACCCAATTTTTGAGGTAACTACATGATTTTTTTTTTTTGGAAATAGCTCGATAGTAAACCTTATAGTAGTTACAATAACAATAATGGGCCTATCCGATACTAATGCGCCAAAAATAAATATTTAATCTCAAAATAAGGTACAACTTAAGATCTAAAAAAAACTTTAAAGACGATTTAAAAATAATAATCAAACAAACAAATAAATCGGAGTAGAAATGTAAGAATTGAAGAACATTTTTAGGTATGGGAAAATTACAGATTCCATAAAAATTTTTCAAAACACAATCCTTCGAAAACTCAATTCTTCGAAAAATCAAGTGTTCGAATTATATACAATTGTTCTAAAGCGAATTATTCAAATGAATATTTCTATGAATATAATTGCCATTAGGTGAATTGTGATTTTCGAAGAATTGTAATTCAAACAATTTATGTGTTACCAAAATTACCATTACTATTTTTACTGTCATATTATATACAAGGTTACGCGACCATATTTCTCACTTACGTCACATCTTGATAAATGAAGAAAAGCATTTTAATTGGTTAGTATGGTTTATCTGAATTTTAGCTTCCTTACTTCAAGTCATATTAAGTGATTGATGGTCATCTTGCGTATTGGATGATAAAATGAGTATTTGAAAATAGAAAGATAGTATAACATACCAATTTCCTCAATCAGACTATTTTCTTTCGCCAGCGATGTTCTCAATTCCTGTAATCTTCTTTCAGCTCCTACAAAATAAAATTGTATTGGTCATAAATTCAACACCCTTTTTTTAGAACAACATATTCATGAATGGATGCAAAGAAGATGAAGAAGAGAAAAAAAATAAGACTATCTGAAAACTCTTAAAAAACTAATTTTACTTCACTAAATCCTAAATGTTTATTTATAGATATAGCTTGCACCCGTTTTAGGACTAAATCTCAGTCTATTTATGAATACCTACTTTGAATGCTAATATTACATTTATTATGTTCAATTTATAATGGTTTAACTTGAAATAGAAACACTATGGGTCTTATTTCTTAAAAATATTTTACATCAAACTGTGTTTCCAAGAAATCAATATCCAAGTTGGGTTGCATCAGCATCAAATGTTTGGTAGTTTGTTAAAAGCTTTGCTTCGCATTAATATCAGATTTAACGAGATAGAGGCTCCAAAATTAATAAATTACCAAATTAATTATTGATAAGAAGGTACATACCATTTACCATTTTTTTCGATAATCTAGAAACATTGTAATCAAAATTATCTCGCTTCCTCTTCAAGCATATTGATTTATTTTCAGCTTCTTCATGAATATTATCTGAAAATAGTGAAACAATTCTAATTATGATTATAAAAAGGGGGATAAACTCTAGTATAATGAGTTTAAGATGTTTACCTTTATTTTCAAAGGAAGGATCTTCAGTGTTGCTAATTTTACGTCTCCTGACTACATTGTGATCTGCAACATCAGCTGGGGAATTGGCCAAGTTTCTTGTGCCTTGTATTTTCTCTTTTCCTGAACACAAAGAACCTTGTACCGTTGGTATGTTATGATCCTGATGGGGTTGAGACAAATTCTCATTTTTTGGAATTGTATATTTTTCCAGGCTTTTTTTGGGTGAGTATTTTACTTGTGATGGTGTCAATTCTGAAAAAAATAACGTAAAACTTACAAAAATATTCAAGGATGGAGAATGATTTTCTTCATCTTCGTGCAGTGTCTCTTAAGGGGTAGGCAGATAAAACAGACCACTGTTTTCTATCCAGACACAACTTCTTTGCTTCTTCCAAAGACAAGCCATTTCTCACATAGCCTCTCCTATTTTTTTAACTTCTGACCTGGCCTACCTTTATGACCAATTTTTTTTTTTCATCATTCGACGTCAAACACACCTTTACACATTTCCTTTCATTGGGCTCGGCTAAAGTGAATACAAATACACTTTTGACATCTTTCACAGTAAGCTACTGAAAGCTAGTTTTGTGAAAGAGGAAGATGGTCAGCACCCGGATTAAACCTACAAACTCCACTACAAATGATGGCACCTGAACCGCTAGGCTACCAACTACTTCTTCATTATTATTATTCTCTTTATTAGATATACTAGCTGATAAATAAATAAATATCCATATTGCTTCAAAAGATTATGTATTTTCAAAAGACGGTTAATTCTTTTATTGAAATTTTACCATAAAGAGATCCTATAATTTTAGAAATGTATTGAAAACATTAAATATATTCAAGAAAATGGAATAATTTGTATCTAACATTACTAATATTATAGTTGAAAGGTTCAGCGATGATGAAAATCAAACATCAAGTGTGCAATTTTTGTGTGATGCCATAACATATTTATTTAGCATATGGTCATATAAACAGGTACATCACATTGTTACGGATAGAAACAATTCAGAAAATTATATTGTATATATGTATTATATCATAAATTATTATAAAAAATATATTATAAATTATAATCTTTGCCGTGGGGTTGCCGGCTTAGAATAGCACCCCTGCTTTTTTGCTGGTTTTTCGAGCATCCTGTAAGAGGCAGGAGATCGAAAAATCAGATCGGGACCGTGGGGTTGACCACCTCACGTCCTTAAAACAATCGGTCAGAAAAGGCAACAGAATTAAGCCTCGGACGCCTGGACCCCATCAGGGGGGGTTCAGGCAGCTGGTGTCCCCCCTGTATTGAGCACGGCTCGATTTAGGAACAAGAGCTTAAAAATCGGGACTCTGAATGTCCGCACTCTGAGGGCGGGCGGGGAGCTTGTTGCTGCCAAGTTGGCGGGAGATTATGGACTAGATATCCTGGGGCTGAGTGAGGCACGCATCCCAGGTTCGGGGCGGAGTGACGCTGGCAATTATGTCATTTGGCCACCGGACTGCACGGATGCGTGGCGTCACTCTACTTTTAAGTAAAAATGCCTTCTTGGTTGGGAACCTGTATCTGACCGCCTGATGAGTGCGTCCTTTAAGATGAGTGGCGAAACACTGACGGTCCTTCTATGCTATGCTCCCACTGAAGATGGGGATGCGGCTGCTAAGGACTGTTTCTATGACAGTCTGGATGCAGTTGTGTCTCATGTTCCGAGGCGCCATCGCCTAATAGTTCTGGGGGACTTTAATGCCAAGGTTGGTAACGACCCCCAGAATGGACCAGGCGTCATGGGTACGCATGGCATAGGAGTGATGAATGATAACGGAAGCCGTCTCATTGGTTTCGCCACGCTCCATGGACTCTTAATAGGGGGAACTCTTTTCCCCCACAAGGATATCCATAAATACACCTGGACCTCGCCCGACAGAAGAACGAAAAACCAAATAGACCATCTCCTGGTAAGGGCCAGCAACCGAACTGACCTGTGGGATGTCCGCACCTACCGGGGAGCAGACATGGACACGGATCACGAACTCCTTGTGGGTGCGTTCAGATTCAAATTCCACCATTTTTAGCCAAGATCGTCTGCTCCTCGTCTGTTGGACATACGCAGGTTAGAGAGTGCTCAGTGTCGTCACACGTACGAGGCTGAGTTACGCACAAGGTTTGCCCCCTTGCAGGATCCACCGAGAGCTGCCCCAATTAAGTCAGCCTGGATTAGCTTTCGCGACGCGGTTATGGAATCCGCACGTTCTTCTGTCGGCTATAAGAATAAAAAGAGGCCGATATGGATGTCCGACGGGTCCTGGAGTCTCATCGAACATCGCCAGAAGGCTAAGACCCTCAGAGACAGCAAAAAAGACCCCCAAAAACTGGCCGCTTTGGTGTCAGAGTACAGGGAGCTGAGCCGCAAGGTGAAGCACTCTGTACGAACAGATAAAAGAAGACACCTAGATTCTCAGATACGGCGAGCACAGTCTGCTGCGCTCGGTAATGACACAAGGACACTCTTTGAAATCACCCGGGAGGTCGGGGGCAGAGGTCAAAAAAGACCCGTGACGGCAATACGAGATTCTCGTGGAGCCACTGTCACTGCCCCCGAACTGATAAAAGGGAGATGGAGGGAGTACTTTGAGTCAACAAAACGCCAGGTGGTCCTACTGAGGCTTTTAGGATCACCACGGGAGTCAGACAGGGCTGCGTACTGGCTCCTTTCATATTCATAATAGTCATGGACTTCCTGTTGAGAAAGTCCATGCAAGGAGCAAGAGATATACCGATAACACAGAAAGATGGTCTAATGGGCGAACTGTGCGATCTGGAGTACGCGGACGACCTAGAGTTGTTCAGTACGACAGTGGAGGAATTACAGCGCAGTGTTTCAAGACTCTGCGACGAAACAGCACGTCTTGGCCTTCGAGTCAATGCCAGTAAGACGGAGCTCATTACGAGTAATGCCTGCCCCGATAACCATCGACGGTCACCAGGTCTCCCGGGTGGATAAATTTAAGTACCTGGGAGTAACCATTACCACCTCTGGTGACCTCGGGGCTGAGCTCCCGATACGTATCGGTATGGCAAGTGGCGCCTTTAACAACATGACCAAGATTTGGAAAGCGTCGGCGTTTAATGTCGAGATGAAATGTAAACTGTTTGATGCGTGTGTGTTGCCCATTCTCCTCTATGGGTGTGAGTCCTGGCACCTGACCAAAGCCCAGGCACAAAAAGTCTCAGCTTTTGAAATGAAGTGCCTAAGGAGAATTCTGGGCGTAAGATGGTACCACCGCATCACGAACGACGCTATACGCCGGCGCACCCAGCGTGAGCCCATCACCTCTACCATTGTGGGGAGGAGATGGACTTGGCTGGGACATGTGTTAAGGATGCCGAATGACAGTTGGCTGAGGAGAGCGCTGTTCTTCCTCCCATCAGGGTCCCGGAGACGAGGAAGACCCTCTCATACTGTGTTCCGCTCCTTCGAAGCAAAGCTGAGGGGACATGGACATGGTGTGGGAGGAGGTCATAAACATTGCGCAGGATCGAGCGCAATTTTTTTTTATTTATTTAGGTAAACAGACAGTCATTAACAATACATAAAAATTAAAACAAGTATGATAACAATAAGTGGACCAATTAAGAGCTAATGGAGAGCTCTTGTTGCCTCCCTATGCCCCTGAGTGGGGTGTAAAAGGGAGTGTGTGTGTGTATATTATAATCGCTCGAGAGTTCCTTGTAGCAATATTCAATATCTTTTTTTAAAGAAAAATTATTACGCAACTGAATTATTATGTTGATTAGCACTCAGTATTCTTTCAACTCCTGAAAAACTAAATTGAAATTGTAACTTACGGTTTTTGATCTTTGAAGAAGCTGTCAATGGTGAAACATGAGTAGAAGAGTCAATTAATGTTGATTTTATCACATTACCCGCGGGACTTTTTTTTTTAATTTCTATAAGAGAAACAAAGACAAAATATCAAAAATATTTTATAAACATCTCAAATTGTAATTGACTTAGGTAAGTTAACAATACTTCTATCAACCTAAATTAAATCAAATATTTTTCTTTTTTTTTTCAAAAAATTGAACGCAAGTACAATTTTGACATCTTTTACTAGTCTTGGGCATAGTAGTTCGCGACTGAGATCGATCGGTTTAGTTCTCCGCCCCTAAAGGAACTAGTTCGCTCTTCTAGTTCGTCCGCTCCCAGTTCGGATCAGTGAAAGGCAGATCGTTCGCTCGTTTTGATACTGCTCTGGCTGCATGTGATAAGACTATGGAATGCTGTACTTTTACTTACAAATTGTGTACTCTAAAAAACAGCAAAAACCTCCGAATGAATAGTAGTAGTGATTAAAATACCTTTCTATAATTTTTTAAGTTTTATTTATTTATGTTTAAAAAAAATGAAATACAATAAAAATTACATATTACTATGTAAGAATATTAATTTGGACATTTTATTCGATGACAACAGTGTTCTGCGTTCATTGAGGATTTGACCTGTCGCCGAGAAAACGCGTTCGCTCGGTGCTAGTCTTGTGCAGTTCGCGAACGAACTAGGTCGAAAGAGCCGAAGAACGAGACGCGCGTGTGCAGTGAGCGACCGGCGGTCTCTCTCGACACACTCGCTCATTCGGTCACGTCACGAACTAATGAACTATGGAACGGGGAATGAGGGAACTAGTTCGAGTAGTTCACCTGTGGGAGCGCTCTTTCGAACTAGTTCGTTCGCGAACTACACAACACTATCTTTTACACTGTGTCATGAAAGTGGAAATCGATAATCTAGATCACTTCTTTAGTGTTTTTGACAATATAGGCATTTGTATTTTTTTAATTTGAGATAGGTAACTGTTTTTTATAATTTAAAACAGATGCATCGGTCAAAATTATATTGATAAAATAATTAATTAATCATTATACCAATTCGAATTAAATATTAATTAAGACAGGAAAACATCTGTCAAGAACGCTATTATGAAATGAAAAACTTCTTTAAATAGTGAGATGTGTATGTAGTGAGAAAATAATCAGAAATATAAACATACTGTGGTAATCAGTTTATACAGGGTGACGGTAGAAAGTTAGACAAACTGATCTCTTCAATACACCTTACCGTTTGTCTAACTTTCTACCTGTAAATTATTATTATTATAATTTTTTGAAATGATGCTTGTAGAAATTTGTATGCAATACTTACTGCTGCTTCTTGTATTATGTTCAGATTTCTTGTGTGACCTTACTTCTGGAGAAGGTTTACTACTATTGTTATTAATTGTGGGACTTTTACACAAAACATCTTTTGCAGACACTGAAATTTAAAAATAAAATAAAATTAGATGAAAAACATTAAGAGACAATGCAAAGCTACTAGGAATGCACATCTATACCTGGTTTTACTGTCTTTGTCAAGTTTTGTTTCTTTTTCTTCTGGGACATCTTCTCTAAAACTAAAGAAAAGAAAACATTAATTTAACCATTTTAACCACAAACACTTTATTCCTTTTAAAAGATGTTAAACAAGCATTATACTAAAAAAGTACATTAAATTTAAAAAAAAACAGCGCCAAATGAACAGATTAACGGACACATCCATATACCATTACAGGTGACACGTAAATTGGTCGAATTACAATTTTACGAATGGCAATTAGTCGAAGTGAAAATTCACCGAATGGTAATTTTACGAAATCACAATTCGTCAAAAAATTCGAATTATACGGTAAATTCACAATTCATCGAAAATTTCGAATTACCCATTAAATTCAGTAATTCGTCGAAAAATAGCGGCGTTATGTTGGTAGCATTGTAGTATGAATACATCTGACTTACCCACTCTAAAATCCGACAGATGATGAACGCAGCTCTACAAGGACTAATGTTGTTTTTTGATAAAAAAAAATAAAATAATCCCTTCTGGTTTACAAAACCTTTTTTTGTGCAATAAATCTAAAAATGACAGTTTAAACGTTATAGATACATAAATAACAAACACAAAGGAAGAAATAGTATAACACGAATTTGTCTAGTCTAACCCTAACTTAGTTCTTGTGAAATGGTCTTGCTCTGATGCTCTCATTGCAATACTTTATTTATTATGTATGTAATTTTTCACACTTTGAAATGGTACTAAAGGGACCCTTTGCATCCTTTTAGTAGGTACTGCACAAAATTAATTAATACTACTATATTCTCCACTGTATCATAATTTCCAAAAAATTTTATTGTTTTGTTACGGATTTTTTGTTTTTGTTATTATTACCTACTGTGTGTTCATAACTTCCTTCCTATAGTTTTATATTATTGTTATTCAGAATGATGAACCCAAGCGTCCTGTAAAGGACCTACGGGAGATATTGTAAAATAAAATGTAAACAGGAAAATTATCTCAACAATAAATAAAACGCTCAAATAAAAGTTATCGTTACAAAACATTGAGTTAAACATTATAAGTTGTAATAACGATGTCTAACGTATAAAAATACGCAAAAAAAATAAACATGGCCATGTTTAAATTTTGACAAATCAATAACGAGGAAGAAAGACACTGCCTCGTTCTAGATAGACCAAAAAATGACATTAGTACTTTTGTCCAAATCCATATAAGTTAGCAGGCGAAATGACATAACAAAATAATATTGATGTAAACGGTAAACCACAGACTACTTATATGTAAACAATAAATATGATTGGTTTTTATGATTTTCATTCGATTTTAAACTCAGGCACAAAAATCATTCCTTGCATGATGCAATTCCCGGTAATTTCGAAAAAAAAATATGATTACCTATAAGAATATATTTGGGCAAATGAGATTGACTCCTTTTTATAAAACTAATTAAAAATATTAAACTCTAAAATATATGTATATTCGCAGAATATGGTTTTCGTAAAATTGATATTTCGATCAATTGTGATTCGTTAAATTGATTTTTCGACCAATTGTGATTCGTAAAATTGATCTTTCGATCAATTGTAATTCGTCGAACTGAGTTTTGGATGAATTGTGCTTCAACGAACTTTCATGTAATCCCATTACAGTGTTCGTCTATGGTGGAATAGAGGGGGGGTGAGTATACATTAGTTCCATAATGCATACACTACAGTACATTTCTCATTTTTATTTTTCATGACATCCCTACATATATAACTATAGGATGTTTTGAAACAAAACTTTTCAAAATGAACCTTTGAACATAATATAAAAAATAAATCTGCAGAAAGTTGCATATAATTTCATTATTCAATTTTGTTGCTTTTTAAGGCATTCAATAGTCATTTGTTTTATTTAGAGGTACATCCATAACATCTAATATACCTTAAAAAATTGTCTACGTGGTTAAAAATAGTTTCTCATCTTCACAAAAAGTACCTACCTTTGATTTGATGAATGTTAAGTACTGCTTTTTTCTTGCCTTGGGTATTCGGTTCCGATTCTGGAACAAAAATTAATGAAATTATGATGTATGGAATAATAACAAGCTTCATCAGACCCTCAATACTGAAGAGAGAACATTGCATTCTTCAATGCCTACAATATTCCCTCTAATCTCTTTATCTATCTAAAAACCGTAAAGCAAGAATGCTATCACAAGAAACTTCGATTATAGTTCCCCAGATAAACTGATTGATTCTACAGACATACCTTGCTAAGCAAAACAAACCTTTAAAATAAAATATATTGCGTACCTTCATTAGACCCAGATTCCAAAGTTTTGTGGCTTTTGAACTTCCGTCTATTTTTACATTTATTAGAATTCATGTTGTGTGCTGGACAAAAATACCTTAGGAGTAAAATATACAACCATGAGAACACAAAATAAACTGAGTTATAGGTTATTAAAAAAGGAGGTAATTTCGTATTCAATTACACTGCTTGCTTCTTGTTTTAACTTGAAAATCAAAACTAAATAATCAAATTATGGTAATTATTAAGTTCGCGGGGTTCTTCGATTTTGACAAAGCCCTTCTAAATGAATATGTTTTAACCTAACAGAGTGTACTGTTATCAGTCGGGGAGGTGTCCAAAGAGGTATGGGGGCTTCCACCCCCCCAAACCCCCCTTTAAGACTACGTTCCAACCTTAACCTAACCTATTCAAATCGTAATGTTATCATTCGAGGATGTTATCAAATCCCCTAATCCAGGGGTTCGCAAGTGTGCGCCGTAAAAAGTGAAGAGGGGTGCCGTGAGTCGATCCTCTTATCATTATCTGAAGCCACCGATTCGAAACCAAAAATAGTCGCGGGTACCTATAAAGCAACAATAAATATATGGAGATCGAATTACACAAAGAAATTCGCACTTTTATCAAAAATTTTACTGACTAAAACTAGCGTATTTCTGCGATATATTTGTGAACTGAATAATTTGAATCTTTCTTTACAAGGCAACACGCACATTATTATTATTATTATTATTATTATCAATGTTATCAGACAGGCAGCTATGCTGATATGTCTGATCTCGAAACAGTATTCACTTGATTAGTCTATCAAGTCCACACTTGAACACATTAACACTTGGTGCAACAACTAGTTCCGACGGCAAACCGTTCCATGCATCCACAACTCTGTTGGACAGGAAATGCTTCCAGGGATTCTGCCTGAAACTGTGTTTGTCTAGCTTCAAACTATGTCCTCTCAAGTTAGTGTTTTGGTTGGGGCAGAACATCAGCTTCAATTCAGGGCAGTCATAGTATTCATTTAATATTTTGAAGGTTTCTATGAGATCCCCTCTCTTTCTCCGTTCCTCAAGAGTAGTGAGGCCCAAGACATTCAGACGTTCCTCATATGTTAAGCATCTGAGGCCATTTCCCAGTTTGGTAAACCTTCTCTGCACCCTCTCCAGCATGCTTACATCTTTCTCAAAGTAAGGATTCCAAACTTGGTATCCATACTCTAAAACTGGTCTCACATAAGTTTTATATATTTTAATCAGCAGATCATGTGGTAAGTGGCTGAAGGTTTTTCTAATTAGATATAGACATTCTGAAACTATCGGAGGGAATTGCAATGTATAGAAAGAAACTGCAGTTTGAATCAAACTGAATGAAGGCAGGAGTAAAGATTGCTTCCCGCAATTTGTATAAATATGGATTAAGTATATCTATTCCAGATAGCTTACTAAAGTAGGGCTCCGTGACAAAATACTAAACTTGCAATTGCGCCGTGGGCTGAAAAGTTTGGGAACCCCTTCTCTAATCTATCCAAATTGACTAACTAAACGACAATGACCAGCAATATATTCATTTTTCAAACAAAAACACTTTATCAAAATCAAAATTAACTCATTATCAAAAAAAATATATATATAATTAAATATAAAATGACTACACTGCTGAAAATATCTACACTTGAAATATTGAAGGTTATATTTACATTACAAATTTGGATATCTTATGAACCACAGTGGTGATTTACTTTGACGCTATTAATAGAAAACGATTCACAACAAAAAATCTAACCTTTTAATAATTACTGAAAATTCAATTTTTTTTTAGTGAAATCAAAATAACAACAAAACGCACCACCCAAAGCTAAACTAAACAATAATAAAAGAACACGAACGAACCCAAACTCACCAAACTGCGAACCACACTGTTCTATGGATGTCAATGTCATAAACGCTGGAGCTGGAAGGAATAGACAATTAATTAAATTTTACAATATTTCAGTATGAATTGAGTACCTAAATAATATGTAATTATTACCTACATATTATTTATTTTTAATATTTTTGGGAATCACCACTGGAATCACGAATCACTCTTAATCTTCGTTATAACTATCGCAGATTCTAAATCACTCAATAATTAGTGGAAGGCTAATAAATAAAAAAAAAAAACTACCGCAGATGTTATGTTCCTGTAATGGGTTGTTTTCCTACGGATACGCCGCTACTTTTAATAGCGGTGAATATGTCAGTTGAGAACGTTGTCAATATTGTTTCCGTAGTAACGAAAAACATTGTCATATAATTTTGAAAGACGCCGTCTTGTTAGATGACGGACCGTTCCCTAGGAACCCACTGCATAACTTACTCGTTCGTAACACCGTTTTAATTTGGTATATTATTCAATAACCAAAATATGACATACTCCAACATCCTTTTTTCTTTCATTCCCCAATAAAAATAATAATTAATCATTACAGACTAATATCATCTATCTAGTAGGTTCCCTTCATTAAACGGTGACGTTATTTGACATTTTATCTTGAAAGAATACGGTGATGTTTGCGAACGATCGTCATGCAACGTAAATTAATGGCAGAACTTAAATAAAATTAGAAGAATACACCAACACATCCACCAAGAAACATACGTATACATTTGATAAACACACTCAAAAAGTCTTGGTAGCTCACCGAGCAATGTCAAAATCCACGTGACCTTTGTCTATAACAATCCAACCAGAATCCAACCGAACCGATGAAGTCGTCTTGCTCGAAGCAGGTATTCTACATATCGCTCGGTCGTCGAAAGACCTCTCTGTCTCTATACATTTTTTCTATGGTTGACGTTTATTAATTTCGCGCCCGGCATTACCGTTTCGTTAGTCGGTAGTGCTTTTTCTGTGCTTTACGTCTAGCCGACAATAATACACAATTTTATATTAGAGAATCAATATCGAGCTGTTCGCTTAACTTCCTACTATTTAAGAAATTATACTTATTTCATTTTCGACCTTCCCACTCGGGAAAGTGCATATTACTTTATTTCATATTCGTCCTGCTAAACTAAGTTAATTATGGAGGAAGAAGACAACAGTATAACCATGGTAGACGTGCTTAAGGAGCAAGAAGCGTTTGAAGAAGATGCCAAAGCCGTGCTCGGCGCGAGCGATGACAAAAACTGTACATATTCCTTGGTATGTGTTTTTTATTTATCTCTTCACCAACTACTGATATTTATTTTGATGTCGAAAATGTGACTGATATTTTCACTATTGTTCATTCGACAATACCATGCTCAATGGGTGATTCAACCTCATAGCTGAAATTTAAATAAATGCATTTATCTATCACTGTCGTTTTGACCATCCGGATCTCCTTTCTAATAATTTAAATTTAACAAATAAACTTAGCCTGTTGGTACTGGCTTAAAATGAGATTGATTGAGGTGGCCTGCGCTTTTTTTTTCTTCAAAAAAATGTAAATAAATGATTTTAGTTTTAAAAGAAGTCATTAAAACTGCACACATCAAAATATTGTCTATTAGAATGTAGCTAGAAACATTTTATATGGTATTACAATGTCCGTTTTTATAAAATTTGGATATAACTTCCAGAAAAGCGGGGAATGTACATGTACGGTGATAGTCCAGGCACAGTAAGCGTATGGTGATTTAGGAACAATCCGTATTTTATGTCACCATGAAATGTAGTATATTATGCAGCTGTTATTTTTTTGTGTTCAAAACAGTTGACTGCTTAACAGTCGGCAACTTTATACAGCAACCTTAAGTCGTGGATGTGAAAGCTGGCGCAAGCATTCTAGATCACAAGATTCGTTTGGTGTTTTAAAATTTTAATAAATGAATATGATT
Source organism: Mystacides longicornis (assembly GCA_963576905.1). Classification (NCBI taxonomy): domain Eukaryota; kingdom Metazoa; phylum Arthropoda; class Insecta; order Trichoptera; family Leptoceridae; genus Mystacides; species Mystacides longicornis. The sequence goes on along the minus strand of OY756422.1, from coordinate 18,063,097 downwards.
TTTTAATATTACATATTAATGCTGTCATATCATAACCTCTGTTACTTCAATTTTCAATGCCTCACCTTTCAGCAATAATGATCTGATGTAATAAATTTAAATTCTGATTGATAACTTCTTGATAAAAATTATGTTATCTTGCAGGGTTATGTGAAGAGACAAGCTTTGTATGCTTGTCTTAGTTGCTGTCCGGACTCTGTTAATGATCCTCAATGTCGCGCTGGGGTTTGCTTAGCTTGCAGTCTGGCTTGTCATGAAAATCACAATTTGGTTGAACTCTACACAAAGAGAAGTTTTCGATGTGATTGCGCTGGTCCGAAATTCTCTAACCAATGTAATTTTAATCCCAAAAGATCAGAAAACAACATTCAAAATGAGTATAATCAAAATTTTTCGGGATTATACTGTACTTGTCATAGACCATATCCCGATCCAGATGATAGTGTTGAGGATGAAATGATTCAGTGTATAATTTGTGAAGATTGGTTTCATTCACGGCATCTCAATGCTAAGATACCTGCATCTGGCCAGTACTCTGAAATGATATGTGAAAGTTGCACTATCAAAAATGATTTTTTAAACAATTATTTGTGCTATGAAGCAAATTACTGTACAGCAAAAGAAAATATGTCAGAACAAAGCTCTATTTATGAAAATGTCAATATGTCTCTTAATGAACATGACATTCCACGAGAAGAAAACATAAACATTGAGTCAATTTCTGGTAATCCTTCAGTTCCTCTGACATCAACCACATTATCAACAGAATTAACTGAATCAGACAACGTGAAACAAACTGTCGAATCTGACAATCTTAAATCAAATTTAGAAGACAATATTTCAAAAGATGCCGATACTCACATTTTATCAAGACAGAATGATGAAGAATTTGTGAATGATGTTGAAACTAAAAATTTGGAATCAAGTAGTTCTACAGTGTCAAAAAATACCGAATTGAACACGGCTGAAGATATGGATGTAATTTCTAAAGATAGTAGTGAAAATTTAATAAATAGAGATGATAAAACACTTGAAACTCTTAACATAGCTGGCAAAGAAGAATCTGGAATGAATGATGAAATTCTAATAAATTCAGAGGTTGCTAAGAGTAGTGAGCATACTGAAGAACCAAAAGACACCATTCTTATGGACGTTAATGCAACAGTCGAGCCTACTCACGAGTCCACAAAAGATATAAACAAAATGGATGGCATAAATGAAACACTTGAAGATAGAATACCTGAAGATAAAATTGACATCAATAGCCAGGAAAATATTGAAGAACCCACCGAAGTATTGGAAAAAAATGAAATAGTAGATGATAAAAATATTAAAGAATCTGTAGCAGGTATTGAAATAAAACATGGCAAGAATGAAATAATAGACGAAGCAAAATTCGAGGATAAAATTGACACGGAAAATGAAGTATATATGGACGAATCCACAAAGGACATTCTATTAAAAGAAAGCATAAATGAATCAATCCAAGATACATTACTTGAAGATTTGAAGGTCTCAGAAAGTAAAGAGCATATTGAAGATGTTTCAAAAGAAAAGATAAATTCATCAATGGAAAATACATTTGAAGATAAAAATAACATTCAAAATATTGAAATCAAAGATAGTATAACTGAAATATTGGAAAATAAAGTATTTGACGGTAATAATGAAATAGATAATGAAGAATCCATGAAAGATACTGAAATGAAAGATGTCATGAATGAAATAACGGAAGATAGAATACTTGAGAATAAAACTGTGGTAGGCAATGATGAATCCATGAAAAATGTTGATATAAAAGAGAGCATAAATGAAATAGTGGAAGGTGGAATACCTGAGGATAAAAATGTAGTAGATAATAAAGAAGACATGGAACTAAAGGATAGCATTAATGAAATACTGGATGATGTAATGCCTGGGGATAAAAATGTGGTAGATAATGAAGAAGCTGTGAAAGATATGGAACTAAAGGATAGCATTAATGAAATAGTGGAAGATGTAATACTTGAGGATAAAAATGTGGTAGATAATGAAGAAGCTGTGAAAGAAATGGAACCTAAGGATAGAATTGATGAAATAGAAGATGGAATACCTGAGGATAAGAATGTGGTAGATAATGAAGAAGCTGTGAAAGATATGGCACTAAAGGATAGCATTAATGAAAGAGTGAAAGATGTAATACTTGAGGATAAAAATGTGGTAGATAATGAAGAAGCTGTGAAAGAAATGGAACCTAAGGATAGAATTGAATCTGAAATAGTAGAAGATGGAATACCTGAGGATAAGAATGTGGTAGATAATGAAGAAGCTGTGAAAGAAATGGAACATAAGGATAGAATTGATGAAATAGTGAAAGATGTAATACCTGAGGATAAAAACGTGGTAGATAATGAAGAAGCTGTGAAAGAAATGGAACATAAGGATAGAATTGATGAAATAGTGGAAGATAGAATACCTGAGGACAAGAATGTGGTAGATAATAAAGAAGCTGTGAAAGAAATGGAACATAAGGATAGAATTGATGAAATAGTGGAAGATAGAATACCTGAGGATAAGAATGTGGTAGATAATGAAGAATCTATGAAAGATGAGAAACTTGAGGATAAAAATGTGATAGATAATGAAGGATCTTCTGAAAATATTGAAATAAAAGCTTGCACAAGTGAAAAAATGGAAGATAATGATGAATCCACCAAAAATATTGAAATAAATGAAGAAAAAATGCTTGAAGATACCAATACAGATGTTATTCAAAATCAAGAATCTGACCATCTCAACGAAACCGATATTTCTAAAGCACCAGAACACCAAGAAAATGCATCAAAAAGTATTTTACTCAACACTGAGAAGGATGAAAAAAATATACATCATTCTGAAGATAATAATTCAATGCCAAACCAAGTTCAAAGTTCGAGTACAAAATTAGAAGAGCTTCCTGTACCCAGCTCACAAAATGATCAAATATTGGTTGAAAACGAAGATGTAAAAATGGCTGAAAGTGCTGATGCACGAATAACAGATAAAGAAGAACTGCATGAAAATATGGAGGTTGATGAATGTCAAAATACTGAAAATAAAGAAATAACATCTTGTCCTGATCCAAGTGATTCTATTGTAACAGGAATGAAAAGAAAGGCTGAAGTTGTGTGCACTGATAAACCCCCAGCCATGAAAAAAATTAAACAAGAAAATATGTATATTTGCATCAAACCAATGTGTGATAACAGCTATAAAATCAAAGGAGCTACATTTTGGCCTTCTGATTGGCGAAGTAAACTGTGCAGTTGTAAATCTTGCTCAGAAACTTATTATGAGAAAAAAGTTGCATTTATATTAGATTTTGATGACACTGTCAGTGCTTATGAAGATCTAGGAAAGATAAAATCTGAATCCACCTCTTCTCAGTATGAAAAAGGAATGGAAGCTCTCTCATCCTTAGGCCATGTTCAACAGATAAATGCTATTACAGAGTACAATAAAATGAAAGAAAAATTATTGGAGTTTTTGAAAACTTTCAAGGATAACAAAGAAATAGTAAAAGAAGAAGATATAAAGGGTTTTTTTGCTGGAATGAAACCAAAACGAGAACCAGATGGTGTTTATTTTTGTAGATAAAGAATTTCTTATTGGTCAAACTTTACTATAAGAAATGTACTTTTCGGTCAAACTTCAGGTACTATTAGAATTTCCAAAGCAACGAATTCCTCCCCTAATCTACAATTTGACACAGTTCTTTATGGAATTGGATTTTCTTTTGACTCAAAGCCGCATAGTAATAAGTGAAATGGAATTGAATTAAAAACGTCTTGTAAACATATAACTAAAATAAAATATTCTTATTGAGATGTACAATATTTCACTTATAACTAATGTATCTAGATTCCTCGCTTAATTCTGTGAATTTCGTTGCTAAAATCTGTATTGAATTATTTTCTAGAAATCTCTGCTCTTAATAAGACCTGCAGGGTAATTCACGAAAATGTTTTAAGTTTAGAAATAGTCAAATATTTGACACTTAAAGGTGCGTTACATGTAAACACCCGTTTTTTGCACTTTTACTTTTAATGATTCCGCAAGTCCTTAACATAATAAACTGAAATTTCTGTTTTATTGAATTTAATTAAATGGTTCCTTGATCCATAACTCATAAATTTATTATTTATAGATATGTTAGATGCAAAAAAATGTGAAGATCAATCTAAATAATAATTGGAATTTCTAATTTACCTAAAAATTATTTCTTTTTAGCGTAATAATGACCTTTAAGTAAAAGACTAAGTTATGTTCCAACTAAACTTTTTTCGTGAATACACCCTTGCTAACACTTGAAAGAATTTTTTTTTATTTCAAAATTGTTACCTTGATAAATATTGGAGCATAAAATAAATGTTTTTATGTATAATTATTTAAGTTACAGCTTAAAATGTTTCTAAGTTACAGCTTAAAATGTTTCTAATATAAATCAATAAAAACCTATCACATTGTGTATGTTTGAATCATATATTTTTTTTTTTTCGATTTTTATATAATTTGAAAATTGTTGTCTTGAATTTGTTTTGTTTTTTTTACTAAATATTACCTAAGCATATACTTGAAAGCAACATAATAACAAAAGTGTCTGGTTCTTGACGACCATTTTTAATGTTATTCTGATGCTAATTAGATGCAGTTGGTGAAAAGCAAAAACTGTTTTTTTTTCTCGGGTGAAGAAACAGCCTTTCAAATTTAAATGGTAGTTATAATTATTGAAAAACAAAAAGTAAAAAATGTGTTTATTCATTGTGTAAATCAATCTGTTGTGTGTGTGCAAATTCAATTTACATTCAACTTTATAAATAGAAAGTTACTTTAACAATAATAAGCTAATAAGTGTACTATTCAATGGTTTCTAAATAAATGTTTATCTTATAATATATACTTATGTTTGTTTATTCTTTGTCAAATTTGCTCAATTTTATTTTAAGGCCTTTTTCCTCACGAGGAAACTTCCAAACCTTAGAGTAAGAGAATACTATGGAGGGAGCACAATTGCGAAAAATGAAGCCTAAAAATGGCGGACAGGGCCATAAAAAGTGATAAGTGAAGTTGGCTCCATATGGATGCCAATGCTACAGATGTCATCGATGATCAATGTATGACAAAAATACATCGAATTTCATAGCCCATTAAAAACCATCGTATGAGAACGCTTATATCATAAATTGTTTTTGAAATAAAGTGCATAAGTAATTTTTTTTTGTTTTCACGTAGGTTATGATATGATGTTAATTTTGTTAAGAATTACTTCACAGCGTGTGTGTGTTATCAAAAATCTCACGATGCTTTGACAAGCTCAAGTGAAAGCAGGCTTCACACCAAGGCAGTAATGAAGATGATGAGTGGTTGTCGAAACGTGGCGGAATTTTTCATCATACACATATTATGTACTTAGTTTAGAAAACTGAAATGCGTAATGGTTGTCATTAATTATAAGGTTATGAAAAATAAAAAAAAGATGTCATTTTTTGGAAATGTTTATATTCCTTTGATAATTAATGTTACAAGAAAAATCATTTTATTGTTACAATGCCAATTTTTGTATAATATATCCACTAGGACTAGGGTGGATATTTGATGGATGGAAGTGTACGGACCCGACGATATACATGAAGTATGTTTAGGTGTCCAATGTTCCCTTTTTACTGCTGCAATCCATTGCCTTTGCCCATCATCCATCATCTTTGGAAAATCTTAAAACATACAAACAGAAAATAAGACAAGTGTATCATTTAAATTCACATTCAATATTGTTTTCTGTCATGATATACTAAAATGTTTACACAGAATCAAGCTAACAAATAGCTCATTATGTCGTACGAAATTACTATTTTTTCACAGAAAGATAAATATACATATTTTATTTTAAATATACAAATGTAATTCAATATCGATAAGTAAAGCTTTACAGGTCAAAAAATTATCAAAAATAATTATTCGATTATAACATCGATGAGCCGTTTTGGCGTCACTACACATAAAATGTCATACACACAACAAATCATTATTTTAAGTAAAATACTTTTTTTAATTCAATTTTTCAATAATAAATGACGTATAACAATAAAATAATACATCTTTATATATCAGGTTTATGAAATATTAGAGAAGAGTTGTTATATATGATAATATATTACAAATAAACTTCGATACTCACCCTTGCATGGAAATACCCATTTTTTTATCTTTATCGCCGTTTGTTCACCCAAAAACACTACATTTCCACATGATGTTTAATGTTGAATATTAATTCACAAAATAATGCAAACAAATTTATGTTTTGGAGAAAAAAAACAGCTTTTATCATGAACAAGTCACTTTGACACAACGCACTATTCAAATTGATTCAAATATCGCTCCACAGACTGCCATAAAAAGTACAAGAGTGAAGTTCGTGCAGGTCTAAAAATCAGCTTCATGCGAGAACAATAGGAAATATACCTATCGCTCCCTCCATAGTATTCTCTTACTCTAAGTTCCAAACCACTTGCGTTTCCTACACGTATGATACACATCACTTGTTAGTCGCTGCCAAACATATTTGGTTGGTTTCGCACACCACAAGACGCTTCAAGTTGTTTGAGTAGCATCATGTGGAACCTGGCTTAATAGAATAGCACCATCAATAGTTTGCATCTCAGTCACGTAACCTATTAGTATCTCTGTGGGAGAACAGCCTTACGGCTCGCTTACACTAAATCCGATATTTGCCCGTACGATTGATCGAACACTTTTAAAGAAAGATACTGCGAACACAAACACGTCAGTCATTGTACGAGTGGGTAAACGGAGAGCGGCTACACTTTCCAGACGTTCAACCGTGGAATCTGAATTTGTTCAGATTTATCGGAAGTCGCATATATAAAATAGAATAAAATTAAAATAGAGCGCACCTAAATATTGTTTTGAAACTCAATATTGGTTGCTTGGTGAGTAAATAAAACTGAGTTGTCAAATTACTGATTTAGTGTAAGCGAGCCATTAGAGTGCATTAGGCGGGATATTATTTGTCATAATTTTCCCATCAAAATCAATAGGTGCTAGTAATATTGTAAGCATAAGCAGATAATTTAGACGAATGTTTCTGTACAACAAAGAATGTGAAATACTCTGTTTATTACCCAGTTGGTCCTTTTTAGAAAGACAACCAAGGATTTACTTTAGGGATCCAAATCCAATATAAACTCCCTTTACACCCCACTCAGGGGCATAGGGAGGCAACAAGAGCCCTCACTGCGCTCGATCTTGCACAATGTTTATGACCCTCCCACAGCTCCACCTCGAAGGAGTGGCGGAACATGGTGAGAGAGGGTCTACTTACTTGCCATAGGGTTGTCGGCTTAGAATAGCACCTCTGCTCTTCTCTTTTTGCTGGTTTTTCGAGCATCCTGTAAGAGGCTGGAAATCAAAAAATCAGTTGAGACCGTGAGGTTGACCACCTCACGTCCTTAATCTCACAGAAAAGGCAATAAAAATAAGCCTGGACTTGGATAATGCTTTGGTATTTTTCCTATAATAATGTAGCATAGATAGAGGTACATACTTTAAACATACGTGATGCTCCAACTGAAGTAGCTTCCCAAAGATATATCAAATCTTCGCTTATATAATATCTTTTGAATTCACTGTAGAAGGAATGGGGTATCTCTCTGTTTAGTAATTTCGTTATCTCAAAAACAGATTCAGTGGAATCATGCTCCAATATCTTAACACAGTGAAATAAGTGGATTATCAGATTCTGCCTAAATGAAAGTGGAACTCCACTACCTTTGAGAAATCAGCCCATTGAGATCCTAAACCTCGTCCACAAGATCAGACTTTGACGGATCTACATCACTCAACTGCGTACTTAAATTATTGTACTAATACTGTGGGCTTGGTGTATGTTCATAGTTGGTTTCCCCTTTTTATCCTTTAATATATGTACAGGGTGACCGATAATTCGATACATTCCTTGAAAGGGGTTATACTAGAACAATTTTATTCCCATTAACCTTGGGTCAAATGCCTGTGGTTTTCGAGTTATTTAACTTTTTAGAGTTTTTTTCAATTTTCCACCTTATGACCCAAAATTGTAGATTGTTAACAAATTACTCCATTTTGGAAACTGAAGACATTTTTCTAATAGCTGTAGAATAAAGGAATGGTTGAAGTAAAAAATTAAGAAGAAAATTTCAAAAACCTCAGAAATACAACGTTTTAAAATCACAAGTCAGTTTTTTTTCACTTTTAATTTCGATTTTTCTAAGAGAGTTATTCCAAAAAACTGTAAAAGGGGGCGTTCAAGTATTACGTAACGCAATTTTTGAAGATTTTTTACCCCCCCTCCCCCTCATGTAACGCGCCGTAACGTTTTTCTGTACCCCCCCCTCCCCCCCCTAAATGTTACGTAACACCCTGGAAGTGACTATTTTTTACTGAACTCTCGTATAATACTATTTATTATGTTCCATAAATTTTTCTTTATTTTTTCTTTTGCTGTTTTTCAAATTTCATTGGTATTTTTTTTGATATAGCTGCGTTGGAAAGTCAGCATGAGAGCCTTTATAGGCCAAGAATAGTTGATTATGTAAATCCCCCGCTTTTGTGGACATTATAGTATCTACAAACTCACTTTAACAACGCTCACTACAAGCAATTTGTGTTTATGCGTACTGCGTGTTTAAAGCACTAACGAATACTAACAACGAAAATAAAATAAAAATGACGTAAGCATAATACAGTCGAGGGATTCCCCGTAAAAAATAAAAGAAAAGGTTTGCTAACTTAGGAGAGCGAAATGAAAATTTCGACATACAATGCAGTCGAGGGACTCCCCGTAAGACGTAATCGAAAAAGGTTGCTTTTTACGCAGAGCAATAAAATTACATACAGTAGAATTGAGGGACTCCCCGCATTACATAAACGAAAAATCGAGGGACTTCCCGTAAAACATTGTCCAAAAGGGTTGCTAATATAAGTAGTCTGTGGTTGCTAACTTCGGAGAACAAAAAATGATGTACATTACAATCGAGGGACTTCCCGTAAAACATAAACGAAAAGGGTGTCCAACTTGGAAGATTTATTTCACAATTTTTTTTTATTTAAGAAAAAAAAACGTTACGTGACGCATTGTTCGAACCCCCCTCCCCCCCCCTTGTAACACACAGTAACGTTTTGTAAGACCCCCCCCCCCCCAAATTGCGTTACGTAATACTTGAACGCCCCCAAAGGCTTTGGCCGTTGATCTGATAAATAAATAAAAAAGTATAATATACTTGGCGTAAAAACACAAGAAAAACTTCCCCAATCAATAAGCTTTCAGAAAACATATGAATGTTTTCCATTTTACCACAGTTTCGGAAAATAAATCTTATCGAACAATCAGAAGGCGCGGAATTAGTTCAACGTCGCCATACTAACACTAAACGACCTAGTGTTAATGATCATAACGAAGAGCAGCTTTGAATTTTATTCTTATTGAAGTAGAGCCGTTTATATGAAAACGCCACGCCTTCATAGCACCATCTAATCGTTTAATATTGATTATTTTCAAAAACTGTAGTAAACTGGAAAATATTTATACCTTTTCGGAAAGCTTATTAATTGAGATAGTTTTTCCTATGGTTTGTACGCCAAGTATATTATACTTTTTTGGAGTAAATCCCTTAGAAAAATCGAAATTAAAAATGAAAAAAACTGACTAGTGATTTTAAAACGTTGTATTTCTTGAGGTTTTTGAAATTTTCTTCTTGATTTTTTACTTCAATCATTCCCTTATTCTTCAGCTATTGTAAAAATGTATTTTTATTTTCCTAAATGGAGTACTTTGTTCACAATTTTAGGTCAAAAGGTGGAAAATTGAAAAAAACTCTAAAAAGTTAAATAACTCGAAAACCAATGGCATTTGACCCCTGGTTAACGGGGGCAAAATTGTTGCAAATTTGCTCTAGTATAACCCCTTTCAAGTAATGTATCGAATTACCAGTTACCCTGTATAGGGACCGTTCCAAGTATTACGTAATGCATTTTTTTAACATTATTGACCCCCCCCCCCCCGAGATGCATCATAACGCTCTTTGTTACCCCCCTTCCCATTCTCTAAACGTTGCCTAACGCACATATTACAACTATGTATGCCTCAAATCACAATTATTACTGGAAAGTCACTAAATACCTTTGTTGCGGCGTCGGTAATAATACAATAGTAACGTTTTACAAGACAAACCACCCCTCCCCCCCATATTGCGTTACGTAATACTTGAACGCTCACATACTTGACTATCCTTGAATCTGAAGAATTCAAAATACAGGAAGTGATGCCCTCACAACTGAATTGCATTTACTGTATTAGCCCGAATATCCCATATCAGGTCTCCATGACATTGGTAACCACTTCTGTGAAGGAAGGCCTCTCGATCACATTCTACCCGGAACAACTCCACCGTTTCTATTCTGGTCCATTTAAGATATTCACCTTCAACCAGGACTTCTTTGACCCATCAACAAGAGTTAGAGGTTCAACAATACTCAAATACTGGCATTTCTATGTAAAGTAATACAAAGAGAATGATTATTTGCATCATTGTTTATTCAATATTAAAGTTTATAATCACAGAACCTTCAAAAATATGAAATAATAAACCTCATGGTGAGTAAAGAACGTCGTAATGACCAGGCCTGTACAACAGGTGAACACAAGGGACTACACCCTCCGGGAAATCATGCCCAATAACCTGCAATGACATCCAAGCATGTTTAATGATGGAAACTGGAGAGAAAAACATCAATTCTTCCTTTTTTAGGATTGCAATAAATTCTCAAACAGTAGTTGTAGGTACGGTGGAGAAATTTGGTTAATCAGAAGCAAGACTATGCTGTTGAAATAAACACTCCATGCTTATCAAAAACGTGAGGCATTCTTTTGAGAATGGTTGGTTTGCAATATATAATTGATGCATCCATCAGCATGGTAAAGTAGAACGTTCCGGCTGGTTACATAGTCTATTAGTAGAATAACCGTTGATGATCAACTAAGACACACACACACACCTACCCGACTGGGGCGACTGCCCACCCATGTCTGTAGTGTGCGCGAGTTCTCTCTGAAAATACACACATACCCCATACAGGTTCTTTGTCAGTTTTGTGTAGATAGTAACTCTAAGTTCCTACAGCCATCATTTACGCATCGAATCAAAAATACATGTAAAAACGGACTACGAACTAAAATTATATCTACCTACAATCCCATTCTCTCCTTATTATTTAAATTTAGTTTTTCTTGTGGCGTGATGCGTGAAAAAACAAGATTTTTTTCATACGAACATTTTTTTTGTATCTACATAGTGAATTTTTTTTTTTTTTTACCCATCACGCCGTGTCCCGTAAGGGGTAGGCAGAGAGAACGGACCTCCACTCTTTTCTATCCAAGCATACTTCTTTCGCTTCTTCCACCGACATACTATTTCTCATACAGCTTCTCCTATTTCTCTTACTTCTTACCTGGCCTTCCTTGAGGACGGAATCGATGTGTTCGATCCACGTCATTCTCGGTCGTCCACGCTCTCTTACACCTTTCCTTTCAGCCTTATGAATTATCTTTGTCATTCTGTTTGCATCCATTCTTTCCACATGCCCAAACCATCTCAACTTATTAACTTTCATCTTTGTCACAACACTTACTTCCATACCACATTCTTTCCTAATATTTTCATTCCTTTCCATATCCCATAAAGTTTTTCGACATATTCTGTGTAGAGATTTCATCTCTACTGCATTTATACTACATTCTTCTTTTTTCGTCCATGTCCACGTTTCACAACCATACATCATCGATGGTAGCAGGATTGCGTTATGCACTAGTTTCTTTGCTTGTAGTGAGACGTTGTTGTTTCTCATTATAGGTCTTAGTGCACCGCCCACCCTGCAACCAGCAACTTTCCTACGCTCGATTTCTTTTTCACACTTTCCATCCCGACTAAACATGCTTCCTAAATACACATACTCATTCACTTGCTCAAGATATTCATTTTCTACCGTTATTTTGCAATTCGTTCTTGCTTCATCCCTTTCAAATACCAAAACCTTTGTTTTGCTGACATTCATTTTTAGACCGTTTTTTGCACAATTTTCAAACACACTTGACACAAGTTCTTGCAAATCATTTTACACTCAGCCATAAGTACTAAATCATCTGCATACATAAGCGCACATACCTTTATTCCATTTAGTTCAACCCCTATATTTATATCTTTTAACCCACTGACGCAAAAATCAAAGAACAAATTGAACAACCAGGGTGACATGACGCATCCTTGCTTCACACCTTTCGTAAGATAGAACTCCGGTGAAAGGTGACTGTTCACCTTCACACACGCGGTACTTTCCGAATATAGCGAAGCAATGGCACGAATCAACCGGTTATTCACTCCATAAATTGATAGAACTTCCCATAATTTACCCCTGTCTACCCTATCATATGCCTTTTCCAAATCTACGAATGCACAGAAAAGCTTCTGATGTTTACTCAAAAGCTTCTCCGTAATCATCCGCAGAGCGAAGATCTGATCGGCACCCCCCTTCCCATTCATAAAAGCCCCCAAACTTTATTTTCAGTTATTGTTCTAACCCTTTCTACCAAGATTCTACTATATAATTTACCCACGTTGCTCAACAAGCTGATTGCACGATAGTTGCCACAGTCCAACCGGGAGCCCTTCCCCTTGTACAGAGGGCAGATAATGGCTTTCCTCCAGTCACCTGGGGTACGGCCTTCCGTCCAGCACAAGTTGAAAAGCTCCAGGCACCACTGCAGCGTCACTCGGCCGCCATACCTGATAAGCTCCGTTGCTACCCTATCGCAACCTGACGCTTTCCCATTTTTTGCTTTTTTAAGCGCATTCATAAGTTCATTCATACTGATTTGCTGACTCTCATCACCCTGTCCATTTATACTTACTTGGCACAAACTGCCGCATCCATCCTTGGTTTCAACCAACTCTTCAAAATACTCTTTCCACCTCAGACCTATATCCTTTTCCTGTGTCAGCATACATCCATTTTTATCTTTCAAAAAATTCACTTTCTCATCCTTCCCAGACCTTTTCCTTTTCACTTCCTTCCAAAAAAACTTTAAATTGCCATTCACATTCGCACTTAATTTTTTACATTCATTATCCTCTAATTTTTTCTTTTTCAAGCTCACAAGTTTCTTAACTGCATTCTTCTCTTTCTTATAAATATAATACATAACTGTTTTGTCGGAGTCATTCTTCGCACAAACTACATTCTTCCACGCATTCTGTTTTTTATCCACAGCCGCTTTCACCTTCTTTGTCCCACCATGCATCACCTTTTTTCCTACTCGTTTTAGATTCCCCACATACTTTAATCGCACTATTTACTAAAGATTGTTTTATAATTTCCCATTGTTCCTCTAAGCTATAATTGATTGATTCTAAGTTGTTCAACGTGCTTTCAATTAATCTTACATATTCATCCTTACAATTATCCTCATTTAACTTTTCGATTCGTATCCTTTTGGAGCTTTCCACTTCTCTCGGTCTCGATCGCCAACCATGGAACAGATCAATTCTTGCAACTACAAGGAAATGGTCCGTCCCTAGTTCAGCACCTCGAAAAACTTGAGTATCCGTGGTCAAACCCCTCAGTCTAGAATCCACGCACACTAAATCAATCATACTTTTTTCATCCTTTCTTTGCCACGTGTATCTGTGGATCTTTTTGTGTGCAAAAAACGTGTTTGCAACAAAGAGATCCATTTCTAAACATAAATCCAGTATCCTATTTCCATTGTCGTTAACCCGTTCATCCCCATATGCACCCAGAACTCTTTCATAACCCTGTCTTCTAACACCAACCCACCCATTTAAATCACCCGCTAAAATTAATCTTTCGTTATCCCCTCGGTTTTCTGCAATATCACTAACGTTTTCCCAAAACTCATCCTTTTCAGCATCAGAGACGCCATCACAAGGAGCATATCCTATTACTAAGAAAATCCTCGTAATGCCTATTCTGAAACGGATCCGAATAAGCCTGGGACTAACAAATTTAAAATCTTTCATACATTCACTCATTCTTTTTGATAAAATAGCCCCCACACCTTGTTTCGCATGCTCCGACTCAGGCACACCAGACCACATAACATTCAACCCATTTTTATCAATCATACCACAGCCTTTCTTCTTTGTTTCATTCAGACATACAATATCCAGACCTTTATCATTCATAACATCAATAACTTCATTAATTTTAGCATCCATACATCCCCTGATATTCCACACACCAAACCTACACTCGTCCTCTCTCCTCTGTGCGCCTCCCCTATTTGACACGACATGATGGGTGGCGAGCCTCACCATGAAAATTCATTAACAGGTTTTATTAATAGGATAAATTTTTGACAAAAAAATGATCAAAAGTGTAATAAATAAAATATCATACCTCTGCGCCAGTTCCTCTGTCCATATATCTAACAGTGACACCAACATTCAATGCGGAACATAAAGCTATAATGTGTATATGATCAGACTCTCTGTACATTGGCTCTACTTCCTAAAACACAAACATAAAATATTATATAATTCTGATAACATTTATTGACACATTTTTTTCAAATCTTGAATGACATTATCGACGGCTTAATCCGCAAACGAAATAACTCCACTTTTTTGACAAATCGAGATTTTGTAGATTTTTCTCCAATCACTGTACGTACGAAAGCCGATGATACCACTGGACTACCAACCACTTCGCAACATATTTTCCTCAATTAAGAATGTTGAGATCCGTATCCTCAGATCTAAATTTTTAATGATCCTGAACATCTCTAATGGTAATAAGAAACTGTGTGATTATTATTTTTTTACCCACCACGCTGTGAACGAGCCAGAGAGAACGGACCTTCACTCTTTCCTATCCAAACACACGTCTTTCGCTTCATCCACCGAAATACCATTTCTTATACAACCTATCATACTTCTCTTATTTCTGACCTGGCCTCTCTTGAGGGCGGAATGGATCCACATCATTAGATGTGATTATTCTTTAAGATTAATTTAAGTAATATATATAAATTTACCTGATGACAAAACTCGGATATAGATCTATCACCTTCGATAAAATTTTGGTAGAAATCACTGTCGGCCTGAAGCTGGCCCGACGTTATGAGTCTCAAATAAACAACTACATAATTAGAATAACTTTGATCATTGAAAATCCTATGAAGTTCCTTCCTGGCGCTACCATTGTCTTCATCTTTACCAAGTTCCTCTTTAATTCTAACTAACACTTCCATAAACTGAAAAATTCAAATACAAATATGAACAAAATTAAATAAACACAACCAAAAATTGTGTTACCAAGAAAATATCACTGGAGCTATATTTTCAATGAGGATTATTGACATCAGGCATGTTAACTTGATCAGAACACTATTTTATTTATTTATTTAATTTTTTTTTCATCCATCAGCCAGCATTACAGTATCCACCTATATACTGGCTGATGACAACAAAATATTTAACGCCATTGAAACAATTCAAATAATTGAAATAAGCACTTCACAACTTTAAGAATTTATTTCAAAACACAATTAACTATCATAATTCAAGGGATTACTTACACCCCAAATCTAAACACATAGAAATAGTGATGCTCTGAATATTATTGATGAACATGACATGTGCTAATTTTTAAGTGCAGTCAAAGATAGACCAATATGTTATAATTTTAATATACCAAACTGTTTTTTATTTTTATTTATTTATTTATTCAGTCTCGTCCCTAGGCCTCTTCATGCACTTGGAGTCGTCAAAGTTTACACAAAGCACAAAATTATAAAAAAACAATAACAAAAAAAATTAAAACATCATATAAATCAATCGTTAATCACTCTGTGTGGGTTGTCAAAAAATTGTCGGAATACTTTTAATGTTTTTTGGTGAATAAGTGCATTTCAAGGCGAGTGTTTGTTGTCTACGTCTTGTTTGGATCAAGAGCATTCTGTGTGATTGAAGGCGTTGCTGGATATTCAGTGAGTCATCTAAAATTCATATTATAAACATTGCACATGACAGATGTTAAAATTTTCAATATCTGACATAAGATATAATATCGCTTGGCAATAGCTGCAGCCCGATTCACGGAAAAGTTTAAGTCTAAGTTCGAACGAAGTTCGATTCAAACTTTTGTGAATAGGGCTGCTGGTAATAATAATAATTGTAGGCGGCGACTATCTACAGTCTATGTACCTATTCACGGAGGGTTTGAAACGAACTTCGTTCGAACTTCGAACTAAACTTACACTTAAACTTTTCCGTGAATCGGGCTGCTGACTAGACCAATTAGGTTGAGGCAAAAAACTCAGCCATATTGTCCGCTGGTCCAATAGAAATTAGCTATATCCCGTAACGACCAATCGGAAAAAACTGTTTTCATGGAATTTAGCTTAACTAAAAAAAATATAATTTTGGTAACATAATTATCCACGAAAGGGGTTGCTCAAATGATACCTGTCATCTGAAATGTAAAAGACTGGAAAAAGTTCATAATACCAAATATTTGGGAATAATAATAGATGATGACATGAAATTCAAAACTTTAATTGATAAAACAACAAAAAGATTGAGAAAATTGATATATGTATTTTTGGCATTGAGAGATGTCCTTAGTTTTAATGAATTGAGATCTGTTTATTTTGCCTTGGCTCAGTCAATTCTACAATATGGTATAGTGGGGTGGGGAGGAGTTTACTCGTCCACTCTTAGACCACTTGTTGTTGTTCAGAAGTTAATTATTAAAATCATCCTAACCAAGCCCAGAGACTACCCAAAAGAATTTATTTATAAGGACTAAAAGTTCAACCACTTGAAACTATTTAAGATAAACGCTATTTTGGCAATTTTCAAGAATTACAAAACGGAAACACTTAATAGCATCAGATATGATGGGGTGCTTACCATCCCGAGATGCAACTCAGCAGCTGCCCAACACCACTTTCGGTATTTGGGCATAAAGGAATTTAACAAACTACCATTACATATCAGAAAAATATCAGAGACGAAAAAATTTAAAATGGAAGTGAAAAAACATTTTGTGACATGGAATGCTTGAGCGACTTAGTCTCTGGGTTTCCTTTTTGCTTTTGCTTATCCAGTGTGTTATAATGTGCTGAGACTAATCATGTTTATATCCTCACCTTCACACAAATGCCTATGCATTTTTGAAGGGGGGAATATTGTATTGAATAAATAAAAAAAATATATAATAATTGCGTAACATCATAATGGGCAATGAATAAATAAAAAGGCGAGGCTGGAAGGGTGTAAAGGGCCCTTTCAGCCCTCTGTCAATAAACATAATGGCATAATAGAACAGGGAGAAGATTCCTACCATGCGAGGTGCATTTCGCTCAGAATAATATTTAAGGCCATTTTTACATGCACTTAAATTAGCACATATCAAGATATTTTTAACTTAGTTTATCATTAATTTTTTTGGGCAAATCACGTTATAATGCACTGTAACAAGAGAATCACTTCATTCTACTGAATCCAGGGCAGACAATAGATTTTAAGTAGGGTAGTCTGAGAAATACTACAGTACAAGTACATTTGTAGGAAAGATTTTCGTGGACAGACTGAAACTGGATTTTCTTTTATTTATCCATATAAACGCATAAGATAAAAAAAACAACAGAGGGCGAGCTTACAGCAACTAAGTTGCGGCTCTAACAACTAACACACATGGTTGTTTGGGTGGTTTTACAGGGCATTAAAGTTTTAATAGATATTCAGTATGTTTGATAATTGTGAACTCACCGTTTCATAAAAATCTTCCACAGTGAATTTAGAAAATCCCAATGAAACCAAATTATCTTTAGATTTTTCAGCATATGTGCAAAATTTATTGTACTCTTCGGAATTTTGTAACAACTGTTCTATATAAGCGTACGCAAAAGCTCTAAAAAAGCAATTCCCATCAGGTCGGGTTCTTCGAATAAAATCATATTTGGAAGAAAGATAAACAGCTTTTGATGCATATATGGGATCATCCTTATATTCGTTTTCTACTTTTGACAGTGGCTCTTTCACACCAATCAATGGAATATTTTCACTAATCTGAAACAAGTACACATTTTCCATATATGATTATAAGCTGTCTAATCCCACATTAATGAATAAATAGAATAAGTAAAGACCTCTTGTTCGATCTCCCTCTGTTGTTTCATTATTAACTCATCCTGATATAGAGGGCTCTGTGATTCGTTCGCTTCGCCAGGGTTATCATTGTTATCAACATTTTCAGCCATGGTAAAACTCTTTGATATTTCAAAATAGACTGAATATTTTCAACGAAAAGCAATGAAAATTTTAGTAGTAATAACTAAAACCGATTTGACAACATATCCCACCTAAACAATACAGTATTTTATATTTGTTTTATATTATCTTTGCAAAATAATACCATGATAGAATATAGATAATTCCATAGAAGAAATAATAAAAATCCATAGACAAAGTTTTTGTTTGATGATTATGTGTCAGTAATATTATCTATGGGTGCAAGTCAGTCATAGATTTTTATATATAATTGTATAGAATTCTGTGAAGTCAGTAGACCATGGGTCGGCAACCTGCGGGCCGCATGCGGCCCGCGAGTTTCTCGCCGCAACGCACATGACGGACGATATTATACACAATCAAGTGAAAGGGAGCGTAGGGATAGCGAACGAGGAGCGAAAGTTATCGAATTCACATTTAGACGCAATACTACGCGTCTCTACTTCAAAAATGCAAGCTGATATAAAAAAAACTTGCAAGTCAAATGCAATCACAAAAATCTCATTGATTTTATTAACTACAATAAGTGTCGTTAAAATATACACTTACGGCCGGTTTCATAAAAAATAAAGGAGACTTTAAACTCCTTTTAAAAAATAACGGGTTTCATAACAACAAAACGACATTTAAAACCGACTTTTAGCTAAAATACCGTTATTGATTATTATTTTTAGTTACCCCGTTAGCACACCTCCGCTGCGGATTAGCCGATGCGACGACGGTCACATCTGTCAGTTTCTGCGCACCATGTTGAGAGTGAGATAGCATGCTCAAAACCGTACTGTTTTCTATACATTATCTCTCTCTTGCGGTGTTTCGCCATAGATTACTTCAAATTGTATTCACACCTCCGCCTGTTATTTCGCGGACCCGTGTGTTTCGCATTCCGTCCGCTTTTGAAGTTGTCAAAATCGACAGAATTTTGGAGCGAAATTGAAGCGAACGTCATGTTTTCCACAGAAATCACAGATGGAAAACGTTAATTGCGTTTTGTTCATAGACTTTTATATTAGGCCGCGAGAGTGCCTCGATAGCCGGCACCGGCGACCAACTTCGTAGCCGGCATTGGTTATACGAGCGAATCGGGGCAACCAATAGCGTTCTGCCGTGATGCGCACGCGCATTGAACATATAGGTAGCTGATATTTTCAATTTTCGGTGTCACGTCTTAAGTCCACAGCGGACGAATGGTTATAACCGCCGCCTTTCACACTGATGGTTGTAGGTTCGATTCCCGGTGCAGGCCATCTTTTTTCCCTTTTTTTCTCTGTTTATCCGCTTTTTTGTGAAAGATGTCTTAGTGTATTTGTGTTCACTTTGGTTGAGCCCAATTCATTAAAAAAAATTAGGTTCGTTAGCACGTTTTCTAACTATCCTATTTTCATGACTAACAGTCATGAAAATAGGTTAAGAAAATAGGGGGGGCGGAGCCCCCCATACCTTTCCAACTACACCCCCGAATTAATTCTACCCTCTGCTTGTACCGAAAATATTTGAATTTTTAGCGGTACATTTGCCGGCTACGAAGTTGGTCGCCGGTGCCGGCTATGGAGGCACTCCCTAATATTAAATAGGGTATTTGACTAATTTCCAGAAACCGTTTTAAATTATTCTACGATACATTATAAGCACATTCTCTTTATATTTTCTGAAGATATGCCATATTTTATATGAAAATCATTTTAAAGTTTAAATATCCAAAAACGCGCGTAAAACGCTGTCTTGTATAATGGCGCTGGTCACGTGGTGCATTTTACGTCACACTTCTGTACTGGTATGAGGTTGATGACTATCATTTACCATGGGGTGACGTCACCTTGACGTCACGGGGACCACAACTAATCACAAGGCGTTTTCATCGGTGACTAGTTCCATAGAAATATTTGGATTTTTATTACGTGTTTTTATAAAAAATAAGCCTATTTAAGTTTTAAAATAAAAGAAATAAGCTTTCTTGGGCCATTTTCAAACAGGATGACCACAATCTGTATCTTATTTTTCATAGTGTCAAATACCCTATAGTATGCGGTGACACTATGGACAAAAATGACTAAAATAGGGCGGAAAACATAGCAAAACGGGAAGAATATTATTCTTTACAGATTTCGTTTACTAATAATTCATAAACCACAATCATAAATTAACTCAAAAAACGGCACTTTGATGCTCTTGTGAGAAATGAAATTGACATTTGACAGATCAAGAGAAATTCCGCGAAAATATTAGTAAACAACCTATGTTTTCCATAGATTTCCATAGGGGTGGAAGCCCCATACCTCTTCGGACACCTCCCCGAATGATAACACTACACTCTGTTAGGTTGAAACTTTTAAGTAGTATTATAAACATATTCATTTATAAGGATTTTGTCAAAAATCTTTTCCTTGCAAGGAGTGACATTTTATTTTTGAACTACTAGCTCCGCGAGTATCCACTTTTTGAACTATGAGTAAAATCCGATATTTTACATTTTTAAAATCTCGCATGGTTACTCACTGAACCATAGATATAGTACTATTGTCACACTGTTTTCTAAGTCCTACTCTATGGTTACGGATGAAGGTTCGGCAATGTGACAGTTGTAATTTATATAGCCCAGATTCGTTAGACGTGTTTGTAAGCTTTACTCCTGAAATAATTAATTGATAAATGTATTTGTTTGTGAAAGTGCATGTGGTTGTTGTTTCATAGCGTATTTGACACATTTTGTCATTAATTATGGATACTCCACCTTCTCTCGACGAGGTATACCGTGCCATTAATGCACTTTACAATGATCCTAATCGCCAGGAAAAAGAAACAGCCTCAGATTGGCTCGGAAAACTCCAAAAATCTGTAAGTACCAGTAAGATTTTGTTTGTGGTTACTGTATGAAACATATTCTAACTGCATGAATTTTTCTTGCAGATTTATTCATGGAAAGTTGCAGATGAACTTTTACACCAAAAACGTAGTGTGGAGTCCTGTTATTTTGGAGCCCAGACTATGAGAACTAAAATCCAACAATCGTTTCACGAGCTTCCTGAAGATTCGCATATATCGCTGAAAAATTCTTTATTAGAACATATAAGCCAAACTACTCCTAATACCAATTTTGTAATCATAAACCAGTTATGTCTAGCACTTGCCGATTTAGCCCTGCAAATGGTTCAATGGACTACACCAGTCACAGATTTAATTGAAAATTTTGGAACTAATAATATCTGGGCTGTGACGGAAATTATTACTTTTATAGCAGAGGAAGTTTTATATGGATCATTAAGATTAGGTGCTAATAGAAGAAACGAAATAAAAAAGTATCTTTCACTATGTTCTAACGTTGTAAATGAATATTTGACTCAAACTTTAAGCAATTGCGGGAATGACACACAGATAACCATCAAAATAATGAAATGCTTGACATCATGGATAAGCATAAAAGCCATAAGCATTAACGAGCTAGGAAAGAACTCTGTGTTAGCATGTTCATTCCAAGTTCTAAGTGATCAGGCTTCATGTGGACGCCTTCACGAAAGTGCTGCAGATTGTGTTTGTAGTTTGTTAAAGTGCTTGGAAGATAGTGTAGATAACCAAGATATAGAACTAATAACCTTCAATAGTATAGCTGCGTTAGAACCTTGCTACCACATGGCCGTCGCTAGAGAGGATCAAGAGAAAGCACTCAACTTCACTAGAATTTTCACCGAGTTGGCTGAATCATTCCTGGATAAAATCATAACCTATAATTTTGAGAATAAACAAAATCACTTTGCGATGGCCTCGTTTGAATTAGTTCTTGTTAGTGTGGGTCACCACGATTATGAAATTGCAAATATATCATACAATTTATGGTGCAGATTGTCTGACGAACTTTATAAGAAAGACAATGACCAATTAACCAATATGTTTAAACCATATGTTGAGAGGCTTATAACAGCTTTGTTGAGGCATTGCCAGATGGAACCCGACCACCAAGGGCTTTTAGGGAAAGATGAAGAATTTTATGTAAGTGTACTCTTTTGTTTGATACTTGAACTATTTCTTTTGTATCTGATTTTATCTATGAAATTTTACAGGATTTTCGATGCAAGGTATCCGAACTGACGAAAGATATTATATTTGTGGTGGGCTCTAGTCATTGTTTCAAACAGTTGTTTTTGTCACTTCAAGGATCAAATATAACGTGGGAATATACAGAAGCTGTTCTTTACATAATGCAGTCTATTGCAAGAAATATAATTCCGTAAGTCTCTTGTATATCTACCTACATGTATGAATCATTTACTACATCCTCTCGCACTTCTATCACTCACAATTTGTCTATTTTTAGAGAAGAATATGAAGTGGTACCCAAAGTTGTGGAGGCCATTTTAAATATGCCCGAAAATGCACATGTGGCAGTGCGTTACACATCTATAATGTTACTTGGTGAACTGTGTGACTGGATACGCCAGCAGTCCCAATGTCTGGAGGCAACACTAGAATGCCTTATAAGAGCCCTTCACGATGCATCCCTGGCGTCAGCTGCAGCACACGCTTTACAGGTATCAATGCAAACTTATCTATCTATACATACATTCTCCCTTCAAACCCCATTTAGGGGCATACGGATGCCATAATAACTCTCCATTGTGTTGGATTTTGCACTATCACAGGGGGGATACCAGCTGCCTGAACCTCCTTCCCCCTGATGGGTCCGAGGCTTATTCCTTGTGCCTTTTCTGACCTGTGGAGGTTTAAGGAAGCGAGGTGGTCAACATCACGCTTCCCATCTGATTTTTCTATATAAAACTATTTCTACCTCTGTCTGTTATAAACTATCCAACGGATTTAGCCTCAAACTGGTTTCATTAGAAAGATAATAATGATGGTTTTAGAGCAATGGAAATATATTTCTTTATAGCGCTGTAGCATATGCCAAGTGTTGATTGTTCACAGCATTGCATTTAAATTTGATATTTTAGGGAAATTTTGAGGCTTTTTTATAAAAAACTTTTTTTTTATTAAATTTTTATGGCATACTACTGCTCCTGACATTTTCTAGCGCTTGAGTGTCTGTTACAGGTGTAATGCTAGGAGGTGGCAGTTGTGTCATACTGCAAAAAATTAACAATATTTATCCTCATAGTGTCTTAGAACGTGAGGGTTCTTTTAGCTTAAAAGTTCTTTCTATCAAACTCTTTTAGTATTCTAGTGCTGCTGATTTGTGACTTCCTCAAATTTCTCTCAACTGCATCTGATGGATGTCATATCCCTTCATTGATTTCATCATAATCATCTCTTCATGATTCTGCTTCTTTATATTATGATGACTGAATGTTATCTTTTGTAGGAAATATGCAGTGCTTGTCGAGAAAAAATGTGTGTACATTTATCAGGGTTATTACAAATAGTTCATAGCTTGGACAGTCTAAGTTTGTCCAATGAAGGCTCGGTGGCTTTGTTGAGAGGAGTTGCAGCTATAATTGCACATTTGCCACATGATCAGGTATAAAAATATTCAATTACTTCTTGGTAAAAAGTATTTGAAATTTTATAAAAATTGTAATAATATTGTTATACCCATCAGGATTTAAATTTCAAAACCTCTAAGATTGTTATTTTATAAGATTTCACTGAAAATCTTTTAAATTAACATAAACATTTTACTTATGTTTTCCTTGTTAACTTTGTGAAATCCACTTTAATTCTCCCATACGACCATCTTCAGTGCTTTAAATACTTAACTAAGCATAAAAGAAGTGAACTTGAGACTGACCAAGAACGCCAAAGGCGGAGGTCAAAAAAAAAAAAAAAGCAATAAAAGAAACTTAAGTCCTTAAAAAACTAAAATTTTAAATATTATTACTAAGAAACATGTGGCTGTGGAGAGGGGTAAGTAATGGGAGAGGTGAAGTATATCTCCTTTGTCCCTCTACTTAGAAGTTTTGAAGATTATCCTGTGAGAGAAAGGCTAAAATAAATGTTAAAATAATATTATGTGAAATAAACAGTATTATCATCTACTGATGCTTGATATTGGCAAATTCAAATGATTTATTGTTTTAGATCACAATCGCAATGAGGGACGCTTGTGGAGTACAAATTGAAGCATTAGCTAATCTCACAAGTAATGTTATAAGTAAAGAAATGACAGCAGATCCTGTTTTATGGCTTGACAGACTCTCTGCCCTGCTACGTTACTGCAAAATCACTATTGAAAATGGTCAAACACACCCATGTCTTCCAGTTCTTAATGATTGTTGGCCTGTCATTTCCACTGTTATGGAAAAGTGAGTTTTTTACAATTATTGATATAGATTGCATCATATGGAATACCAAAGTAATGAAATATTCAATTTGTTCCTGTTTATAAAATTTGTCCCCAACATTCTCGATTGATTAAGATTATAGGTACATAATATATATCGTAATTATTAGCCATCTTGTACATTTCATGAATTATCAAAAAATTCCATCTGGCCTAATATGCCTTGTAACGTATGTATGTCCAGGAAAGAACAGCAAATTTTCTGTATAATTAAATATTTTTGTTGGTCTATGGTGAATTTGACTTTATGTACTTACCTATTAAATATGAATAATTAGTTTATTTTAATTGAAATGAGTAATATGTGAAATTGGTTTATTTTTTAGATATGGTGCAGATCTGCGTGTAACAGAAAGATTATGTAGATGTCTGCGCTACGCCCTGCGCTCATTGAGTAGCCAAAGCTCCTTCATCTTGGAACCACTCTCTAAGCAAATAATCACCACGTACATCCGACACAGACACAGTTGTTTCCTGTATTTAGCGAGTGTCCTGGTGGATGAGCTGGCCAATAATGCTACTTGTGTCCCCTATCTTATGAACTTGCTGCAATCTCTAATCAACCCATCCTTTGAACTTTTACAACAGCCCGGTGGTTTGCATCACAATCCAGACACTGTAGACGATTTATTCAGATTGTGTTCCAGATTTCTTCAAAGGCTACCATCTGATTTTGTGAATAGCTCTGCAATTACACCGGTACTCCAATGTGGAATTTTAGCATGTTCACTGGATCATAGAGATGCTAATTCTTCTGTTACAAAATTTTTATGTGATTTTGTCATGAACGGACATCAAAAAACGTCCAAGCAACTGTGTGTAGAATCCGTAAATAACCTGCTTTTGGAACACGGAGAAAATTTAGTCAACAGCTTAATACACGCCAGTGTTTTTTGTTTGCATTCGTATATGTTATCAGATGTTGCTGATATAATATTACAATTGTTAATTTGGGACAAATGCAAAACTAGCTGTTGGCTGGAAGCTGCTTTAGAAAAATTACCACAAAACTCCAACTGCGCTACGCCATCCCAAATAAAATCTTTTCATCATTTGATATCTGGGTGAGTACTGAGTCATCAATCGCAATGACGCATTATAAAGAGCAATAAACAAATGTCTATAATAACTATAGCTATTGATTTAACATGTTTTTAAGTACATTGAATGGAATCAACAGGTGTTGAGCAGAGTAGCATTTCAACTAATACTTCTCACCAACTAAATTATTTGCATGTTGAATTATGTCAATATTTTATAATCGCATGTAGGAAATTTCCTATACTATGGAAATCCCATTATAAACAAATCTAAAACAAAAATCTTTAATCACACATGAGATATACAATAATTAATGATTTGACAATAATTAATGTTTTTTTTTACAGGTCGAAGTCAAATAAACCAATTACAAACGCTCTGAGAGATTTTACAAGACTTTATTATTAAGTGTAAAATTTTATCTTTAGTATCAAGATATTGATAAACATAAATTTAGCATTCTGTATTATTTAAGTAAACAAGAATCAGAATAAAATGACATCATAGATTATTTCATTTCTATCAACTAATATTTTTTAGTTAAATTGAAGTTTTTTTTCAACCTTTATTTTTAGCAATGAACTTTGGTAACAAGGAGGGAAGAAACTCTCAAGTGAGTGTGCAAAAAATTTCGAAATTTTTTCATCCCAAGTATGAGTAGGTACTAAAATATGTGAAAGGCCACCAATGAAAAGACAGAATATTCAGAAAAATGAAAAATTTTGTTGAGGTGTCAATCTTGTGTCTTCCATCTGCCTACTAAAAAAATTTAATATTTCGTTAGTTCAGATTGGTATTTGTGGGAATGTATTGTTTTTTTAATACAGGCAGATATCAACACTTGAAAGGCCACTTAGTGTAAGCCACAAAAATTCAATTTTACAGGAGAGGTTTTTCTTTGTAAAAAAATAATTAAAATTCTAGGACGTTAGACGTTTGGCTACGTAGTCATTAAAAATAATTTTGTTGGACTAATTATTTATTTAATAGTTTTATTTTTAAATGCATTAGAAGTTTTTTTGAGTGCATAGGTAAAAATAGACAAACACTCACTATAAATTAAAGGAAATGCAGTTGTTACCAAAGAAAAATGCAATACGAATGATTTTTGAAAATTATTGTAACTGACAGTTATATCACACACTTTTCCAGGTTAAAGCTCAGTTTGGTCATTTACGATATACCAAACGGGACGTATACGCAAAATTTTCTTAGTCAACCTTAAAATAAATTACTTTTTCCTGTAACTTATCGAATAATTTGAATATACACATGGCAGTCAGATACATCGACGGAGAATATTTTTTAGCGTCGCTTGCGATAAAAATGTCAATTTAGGGAAAGGGACCGTTCAAGTATTACGTAACGCATTTTTTTAACATTACCCCTCTTCCCATTCTCTAAACGTTTCCTAACGCACATATTACAACTATGTATGCCTAAAATCACAATTATTACTGGAAAGTCATTAAATACCTTTGTTGGGGCCCCGATAATACAACAGTAACTTACAAGAATACAACCCCCCTCCCCCCTATTGTGTTACGTAATACCTGAACAGCCCCAAAAGTGTCACACTAAATAGCCTTTCAGGTATCAATATAATACCTCAATTTGAAGCAGAACCCAACTTGCCACCTGCCATTCTCTCCTTTCTGTGTAACATTCATAGCAGTCAGTATCTATCTATGATTATTATCAACCCAAACCTGGCTAAATATATCTCATAGTAGTACCTCCAGGCTTGGAGTACTTGGAGGACATCCATTACTATTTGGGATATGAAAAGTACATCACACTGATTGTCTTAAACCAACACCTTCTATATTTGAGGTGGTTGGTAGACCAGCGGTTACGACGCCGGCTTTCGCACTGTTTCGTGTGGAGGTCGTGGGTTCGAATCCCGGCCGTGTCGACCATTTTCCGCTTTCACGACACAAGCATTTGCTTACTGTGAAAGATGTCAAAAGTGTATTTGTGTTCACTTCGAGTGAGCACAGATTCATTTATTAAAAAAAAAAAAAAAATGAAAGTGTTGCTTAAACAGAGGACTTCCCTTCAGTGTATGTGGCACATAAGATTCCATGCCGATCGCCCTTGCTAGCGTAGTTGATACGAAGACACTAGACTTCTATCAACAAATTGTATTCTTGGTTGAGTATTTTTTAATTCAAATTAGTGATGATCATGTGAAAAATATATCTATATTTTTTCCAATATTTTATATCGAAATGTTGTATCGATGTTTTGTGATATATGTGTTAAAATATTGATATTTCTTTATGTAGGCAATTTGTAATTTATTTTTTCTACTAAAGTATCTTGTACTTATTTAGGAACAAAAAAAGGTCTTTCCAAAAATTTTGCATCCAAAAAGGTCAAAGTTTGCTTAAAAAAAGGTCTTGTGGATGTTCATATTTATACCAAGAATTATGACTAAGGCATAATACTTGCTCGATTTTCTATGTATCGAATAAAACAATAATATATCAATTTTTGTAGCGATATCTAATGATTCGATATATCAAGGACTAAAAATATCACTATTTTATAAAAATCGATACATATCTGGCAACACTAATACAAATTTCTACCCAGGGTTTGATTTTGTCAGATTGGATGGGACTGGTTGACCTGAAAATATGTATTGTGGTTGGATGTTAGAGATTGCTACGGCTATAATCCCGCCATTGCCACTTGTCTATACACTATTTTTAATATGCATAAAGTATAAAATAAATAAATATTGTTTCATGAAATAAGTTTCACCAGTTTTGTACAAAGAGTGTTTGTCTATAATATAAAAGAATGTCGGGTTAGTGTGAACACTTATACCTCGAGATCAGCTGAACCGTTTTTTTGATGCTTGGTTTATTGAATTCTTCTCCGCTCCGGATAACAGAATAATTATTTAAAAATTCGAAAAATGGATAGCAAATAATATAAAATATAATATTAAAGTTGGTATGGAACGGATTTACCAACAACAACATCATCTGTGAAAAGTTCCATAAGAACACAATTTTTATTTACTTACCGATCTCGGTAGCCTAGTTGTACTATATAGCGTGGACTTCAGATCCGAGGTCCCGGGTTCGATTCCCGGTCGGGTCAGAGTTTTTTCACTTGAAATTTCTACCCGGGGTTGGCTGTCTCAGATTGGACAGGACCGGTTGACTAGAAAAGATTGCCTCTTCAGGCAATAAGTTCCACCAGCTGTACTTACACCTTTGTATAGAAAAGTGTTATATTATTACTTGACAACCGTTGGTACGAAAATTTTTGATAGAATTTCTTTCAAGCTTTTAGAAATAATTTTTTAACATTCAATAAACATATCTGCCTATTTTTGTATAAATTTTAAATTCGTAATCAACATTCATAGTAAGGACAACGTCTGTTGGAATAGCTAGATATCGATAAAAAATAAGTTTCAATAAGGGTGGGGAGGCGTTCAAGTGTTATGTAACGCAATTTTCAAATTCTTTTAATCCCCCCCGCTTATGCAACGCGCCGTAATATTTTTCTGTACCCCCCTCCCCCTCTAAACTTTACATAACACCTAAGTGACTTTTTTTTCCTTTAAAATACATTTATTAAGTTGTCTAAGTACTAAAATCATGCGAACACATTTTTGATCTTGTTTTAATCGCGTTTGAGGGAATACTAAAATACTTTTTTTCGTTTGTCGAGTTTAGTATTCTTTGGTTTAGAATCTAGATATGTGTTTTTAACCGAAAGTCAAAGCTTCTTTTATATTTTCAAATTTTTACCTCTTTGGATACAAAATTGTCGGTATAACCTTTTTTTCTTATAAATTTATTTTCCTTACTACTACTTATTTTCTAATATTTGAGTTGGCAACACCGAGTCGGTCTGTCTGACAATGACATGGTACAAAAATATTGGTATGTACTAAAACGTCAAAATTCTACTGATTCTAGTATTTACGCTCTTGTCGAATATTTTTTAGGGAAAAATTGCCAATTTAAAGAGCGAAAATTTACATAATTATGATGTATAGATAAATAGGTTTCACCTACAGTCTAAAAATGGAGGTAAACGAAGTTGTAAGTATTTTTAAACATTAAAATTATGAATTTACTTCTAAATTCTGCTTCAGAACTTTACATCTAGGGGAAAGTACATCACCATGTGGGTTGTTGGACATAGTTCTCCCCCTAAGACTTCTACAGCTCACTACCCTATGCAAGCTGCATTCAAATTTATTGAACGAAAGTGTAAATATCAACCTGACAAACTCATCCCTATCTCAAAGCCACTAAATCTGGCAAAGATGGATTACTTTCTGTATTCCTCAAATATGCAGGACCAAAGGCTAGACTCTGGATGGCTGATCTATTTAATTCCTTTTGAGACTGGCAGCATTCCTAAACAATGGAAAGAAGCAAAAATTATTGCCGTTTTCAAACCAAACAACCCATCAGATGATCCTAAGAGCTACCGCCCCATATCAAAGAGAACTGCTGGGAAGAATGAAATCTGTAGTATACTCCAAAATACCTACGGAGCAGGCAGGTTTCAGACAGGGTCGTAACTGTTGCGATTTAGTCTTTGCCTTGACAATGCATATTGAAGCTGATTTTTCAACAAGGAAATAAAACTATCGCTGCCTTTTTAGATCTGTTAGCTGCTAAAGATAAGGTATGGCACAAGGGGCTAATACCTAAATTATAAGAAACATACCAGTGTCCATTTACAACAAGATTGATAAAATCCATGCTCCACAATTGATTCTTCTGTATAAATACATGGATAAAGACATATTAGAACATATTACTCATATTAGTCCGGTATGGTTCCAAAGTGCACATACTAATCTCATAGATAATAATTTCTAACTTTTATCTCTATATTTCATTTAATATTAAATTTCTACTTGTTGCATACATGAGATTTTTCGACATGTTGAGAATTCTCATGATTAGGAGTTTCGGAGACAAACATTACCATCTAATGGCGAACGTTGTTAATGTAAAGTGATCACACTAAGCCAGCCTTCGAAATAACAGTAGAAGACAGTCGTAAGCCCGTAGTGGTTTGTTCCATTTAAAAATCGAACATTAGTAATGAATTGTTAGAGTCATTAGTTGTTATTTTCTCATAGATACTCAATTAAACGAAGTGATGAGAGTCATTAGTGGCACTCTGAAACCAACTCCCGTCCCATGCCTGTGTGTGCTTTTTAATATAGCACCTCCACACCTTGGAGGAGAGGAAGCTTTTCTTCAAGAAGTCAGAAAAGTGGAGTTGAACCATAATCTAACAATCCATCTTGAAGTAGATAATCTGCCTAAAATCCCGAAATCTGTACTGGTTAGCTGCTGCTACAAGTGCAGATTGCTCGATGGAAGACAATTATGGACCGATTCGTCAATAAGGAACCAGAACCTAGTAGCTGATCCAAAAAAGAATTGCCTAGTTCAACACAATCTAGAAAGATATGGTGAATAGTGAAATGAATAAGATGTGACGTTAGGGTTGCCAGATGTCCGGTTTTCGTTATGCTTGTCCGGTCAAGAAATGACAATGTTCAGTTATGAAACTGAGAAAACGACCTTTTTTTTAGGAGAAATTCACGTTTCCAGATACCAAATTTTAGAAATGACTTTTTTTTTAGGAAAAAGTCATGTTTCCAGATACCAAATTTTAGAACTTTTTTTTTTTTTTAGGAAAAGTTATGTTTCTAGATACCAAACCTCCACCCCCAGTCCTGTCCGTTTTTTTTTTCAACACATCTGGCAACCCTATGTGACGTAGACTGCACCGCTTCAAACCTACATAAATGGGGACGGATGGACCCACCACCAGAATTTAAATAAACGGTTTTCACTAACTGCTAGTCAAGGATGCTGCAAGTCAGTGTGCCACAAATAACTTTTTGTTTTCAATGTTCATCCAATCAAAAGAAAAAAATGAATGTTTTTTACATTCTGAGTTATGTTGAGACTGTCGCAAAGATATGTTTATTATAAAATGAATTTTATATGAAAGAATGACTTGTGGTATTGACAAGTGACCTTAAAACACTGGTGTGGTGCAGCATACATTTTGTCGACCAAGGCATTAATAATGCCAGTTAAACTTCCATAAGACATAAAATATATTTTGTGGTAAATGTTTATATTCTGTGATCTCCTTTTCACAGGGTGCATCGCTACATCAGAAGAGACTACTCGCATTCATAAATCACTTTGTCACGAGGAATATTAAATTTTTGAATAATTTTTCATGTGTCTGTGAGGAAAAGCTTATCGCCTTTGAATCCAAAGTTAGCAAGTTAGAGGCTTCATTGAAAATATTGGAATCACAGGTATATACAATATCAATTTTTTTTTTTTTTTTTTGGAAAACTTTCTATTATTCGGTAATGCGGAAAAATCCTGAATATAACAGACAAAAATTTCCATGAAATGGGAATAGGCTGCATCTAGTTGGAACAGCGATGCATATTAGTGGATTTTTCTTCACCAGTGTACAGATTTTGGGAGTCAAATGCATATTTAGTGTATGTCTTCATCTTTTATATTAACTTCTTCTTCAAAAGCAGTCAGGTCCCCCCCAATGTTGGCTATCACTCGAGCAAAGGCCTCCGTGTCTCTAGCTGCATTTTTCAGTTGCCAAACGGTTTGGATCCCAGTCTTCGACCTTATATTGCGAAGCCATCACACCTGTCTTTTTCCCACATCACTTCAATGTGAACAATATAATGGAATAAATATGCATTTTTTTTCCATTTAATTTAAGCCTAGTTTTAAGGACTTTTGGCCATCCGACACCCCCTCCAATAGTCACTTTCGATGGTTAACAAGCAATACCTCATAACCCACAAAATTAAAAAAATGAGTTAAGTATACAGAAATGTGTAAAAGTGTAACTAAAATTAGAGCTGGTTACTCCATTTTTTCACAAAATGTCATTTAGAATGTTATAACTAAACTGTAATACAAAATTGTCATTGTTAATTCATAATTACGATTTTGAAACAGTTTTTATGCCCTCCTTGTAAATTTTTGTCAATGTGGGTTCGGAGGTATTGCTTGTTAACCATCGTTATATGGTTTTGCAATTAAGTAAATTCTTTTTATGAAGCGGGTACATACAAAACTGAAAATTACGAGTTTATTGTAGAATAGACTTTAATTGAATAGTTCAGCGAGGCAGGCAGACAAGTTCTTTATATTTTTACTTTAAGGTCCATCTAGCCCTTTGTAAATTCTTTATTCTTTATTCTCTTTATTCTCACTTATCAACCCGTAGGTCCCTTGCGGGACTCTTGGGATCATCACATGTTACAAAATATCACACATAAGAATTTAAATTTCAAGGAAAAGAAAAAATGTACATAGATCAGCACAATTTGGAGAATACAATTTCAAAAGTCAAAAGGAAAGCACAGTGAAAAATAAAAATTGTAAATAATTATTGTTTAATGCTAAAAGGGTGTAAAAGGCCCTTTCAGCATCACGTCAGAACAAAAAACAAAAAATCATACTTAAAAAGAGAAACAATATTTTGGCTATGCAGATCTGTGGACAGGAACAACGTCAGGATGATACAAAACAGTCATCAACACTTACAGAGACCTGACAAAACAAATATTACACCGTCACCACGAACAGAAAAAAAAAAAAAAAAAAAAAAAAAAAAAAACAATGCTAAACTAATTATTTAGCATTTCGTCAATTGAGTAAAAAGCCTTGTCAACAAGAAACTTTTTCACCTCTCTCTGGAAGCTCCCTAGATCTAGTGACCTTATATTTTCAGGCAGCTTATTATGTAGACGCACACTCATACATAAAAAACTTTTTGACATTTTAGTTAGCCTGTGTTTAATAGGTCTTATTATATCTTTGTTACGGGTGTCGTGATTATGTAGCTCAGAATTTAGAGGTGTGTTTTTGATATTTTTTCTGGCATAAATAAGACATTGATATATAAAGGTACTTGGTAAGGTCATTATTTCAAGTTCCCTAAATTTTTCTCTGCATGATTCCACAGTTTTCATATTGAGAATTGCTCTTATGGCTCGTTTTTGTAGGAGAAATACTCTATTTGAACTTGAGCCCATACCCCAGAACATAGCTCCGTATGTCATTATTGAGTGGAAATATGCGAAATAAACCATTTTTGCAGTGACTACCCCACAAATCTCCATAACTTTTTTTATAGCATATATTGCAGAGTTGAGTTTTGAGCATATACTCTCAATATGTGGGTCCCATTGTAGTTTGCTGTCAACTGTGACACCCAGAAACTTACAATGCTCTACAAAATCCACTCCTTTATTCATTAAAGCTATTTCAGTTGGGTCTGGCTCTAGATTTTTCGAACTTGCCAGGGAGAAGTTCAAAGCATTTGTCTTTGTCATATTGAGTATCAACCCATTTTCACAGAACCATTTTTCCAAATTACACACAGACGACAGAGCACAATCTACATTTTCTCTACTATTTTTTCCACCTCTTAAAATTAAAGAGGTGTCGTCAGCAAACATGATTATCTCAGAGTTTTCGTTTGTAATACTTGGCAAGTCATTGACATAAATAATAAATAATAAGGGACCAAGAATAGACCCTTGGGGAACTCCACAGTTTATTTTTACAGTCTTTGATCTAACACCATTTACCTCGACATATTGCTGTCGGTTTGTTAAATACGACTTGAAAAATTTATTCTCCTCGTTCTTGATACCATAACATTCCAATTTTTTAATCAAAATATCATGATTCACACAGTCGAATGCCTTGGACAGATCACAAAAAATCCCGTAGGCATTGTTTTTGCTATCCGGACACTCTAGGACTGTATGCAAGAGAGAAGCAATGCTATCAGAGGTATTTTTATTTTTTTGGAACCCTGACTGGTTTACCTTTATTAACTTATTTTTATCCAAAAATTCTTTCAGTTGATCGGCAACAATTTTTTCTATTATTTTACTGATGCAAGGTAATATTGAAATTGGTCTATAATTGTTCGCTTCAAGTCTACTTCCTTTTTTAAATATTGGTAATAAACTCTAGCAAATTTTTGGCTATCTGGAAAGCAGCCATATTCAAAACAAGTATTAATAATATTACATAAAATAGGTGCAAGACTCCCTATAATACTTTTCATCAATTTCGTTGACATGTACCATAAATCCACAGCAGTTTTGGATTTCAATTTTATATCAATTTCAATCTAAACATAATTATTGTGCTTGCTTGAATTTATCTCATTTAAATAAACATTATGGGTTAGATGAAAGAGATTCTTAGGGATAAGTCCGTCCTTTGATCCTTTTTGGTTTTTACTTCATAATAATTGTAATTTTCCTTTGGCCAATAAGTTTTATTTATTTCTTTTGGAGCGTTAAAAAATAATTTATAATTGAACTATTCTTTTATGTGAATAACCCTGCTGATCTGAGATTAACATATTACAGTTGAACTCCATTCCTGACCTTCATGTCAGCCAACAGCCAAAATCACCACTTCCTGAAGAAAAAATTGAAACTGTTGAAAACCAAGAAATTGAGACTGCAGAAAAAGACACAGATCCTAGATATGAAAAATTCTTCAAAATGGTTCATGTAGGCGTACCTCTCCAAGCTGTAAAACTCAAAATGATACAAGAGGGTCTGGATCCAAATCTTTTAAATTGAAATATCCATGTACAAGACTTTAAAATAGCTGCTCAAAATAATCAAGTTATTTGGCTTATAACCTTTGCCAACTATTTTCAATATAATGGCTGCGCCTGCATTGAGGGGCATAATGACATCAATGAGTTTAATGTGATGAAGAGTTGGAAGTAAATACAAAGATGATAAAAATTTATATTGTTTTGTTTATTTAATTGAACTTAAAACTGAATCATCTGTCCCTTCCTCTTCTTGTCTCCTCCCAACTCAAAGTGTTTGCATCTCTTCAGGGCAACTTGGGATCTAAACTTGCAATCTGTGCATTCTAGACGGAGTACAATTTTTTTGGTGGTCTTAGCCTGAAACAAACAAACTCCAGTTAAGCAATCAAACTTTTTTACCGCATCTTGATCTTATATTTAATATTATAGAAGGCTTATTGATGGATGAAACGAGCCAATGGCTTCAGTCTTTGGAGGTCAAATTATGAGAGACCATAAGATTAATTATTATAAAATGGGAATTATTTAGGCTACTGCTAAATTGAAAACAACACATAAATGGAAACCAATCTGACACAGAATACAAAACTAAAAGAGTAAATTTAAAAGTTGGGTATGTTGAATCAATCAAAGCCCACAGGACAAACATGATCATATCTGGCATCTACTGTAATAATACACAAAATAGCAGTTGGAAGGATTCCAGAACTTCATCTTGCCAAATACCTCCCAATAGGGCAAGTTTAAGGACCTCCTGCTTCTTACAGAATGCTAAAAAAATTAGGGGTACTATTCTTAGCTGGCAACCCCATGGAATTCCCTTTTACACCCCACTCAGGGACATAGGGAGGCAACAAGAGCTTTCCATTGCGCTTAATCTTGAGAAATATTTATGACCTCCTACCACACCATGTCCAAATCCCTCAGCTCTGCTTCCGCTCGGGAGCGGAACATGATGTGAGAGGGTCTTCCTCGTCTTCTTATAGTGTTGTTCATGATGCGGCGGTACCATCTTACACCCAAAATTCTCCTGAGGCACTTCATTTCAGAGGATTTGGTCAGGTGCCAGAACTCACATCCATACAGAATAGGCAACACACAGGCATCAACAGTTTACATTTCGCCTCAACACTAAACAACAATGCTTTCCATGTTGTTAAAGGTGCCACTCGCCATACCGATAAGTATGAGGAGCTCAGCCCCGAGGTGGTAATGGTTGCTCACAGGTATTTAAATTTATCCACCCGGGAAACCTGGTGACTATCGATAGCTATCGGTAGGTAGCTGTTTATCTGGGCAGGCGTTATTCTCCATGAGCTCTGTCTTACTGGAAATTGACTCGAAGGCCAAGTCGTACTGTTTCGTCGCAGATTCTTGAAACACTGCGCTGTAATTCTTCCACTGTCACACTGAACAATGCTAGGTCGTCCGCGTACTCCAGATCGCACAATTCGCCCATCTCTCTGTATTTCTCTTGCTCCATGGATAGGAAGTCCATGACAATCTATATATATAAAACTGAACGTTTGTGTGTACTCGATAGATTCAAAGACCAGTGAACGTATTTCAATGAAACTTTGGTGATCTGTCCTACTAATGTCCGGAAAGGTTTAAATACATAATATTCATGAAAGAATTCAGAGAATGTAAAAAATGCCCTACTAGCTATAGGTAATAGTATCAACTTGCCCTCAACCCGTATTTAACGCAAGCCTATCTTTAAAGGGAAATCAAATATTGAAATTTTTTCATTATATTTGTGCTGAGACGGTATTTACATAGCTTTGCAATCCATCATGCTTGAGACTTAACAACTTATCATGTAGTTTCTTATCATTTTCAGTTTTATACTATTTGTTGTAAAGGAAAGCTGTACACAGTAAAAAAAAATGCAGCCCGATATTATTTTTGTTTTTTTAGGGTAAATAGTAACCACTAGACAGGATTGCCTACATTTAAAATTTTGTTTTTTTTTTTCAAGTTGTTGCGATGGACTAAAATTTAGAGATACCAAACATTTCAGTACATTCTATATCCGATATAATAAAGAATAACGAAAAAACAACATTTTGTAATTTTATGTTGCAATTCTGGCATTGTCGCATAGTCCGAATAAAATTTGAAATGTGGCATTTTGAAATATTCTTCGGCAGGTATACTTGGCCTGAAAGGAATATTATCCAATAATAATCAATGGATTTTGTTTATATATCAACAATCGTAATTTGATTCATTTGCTTATGCCAGTAAAAGTCTCTCTATGATTGATAATGATGTACCTACTAAAGAGACATGTTTTTAGTCCATAGTTTATTTTCATTTCATATTTGCATCATTCAAAAATAATCTAAAATATTATAGAAATAAAAGAAAATAATTCTAGTTCCTAATATAACAACCTAGCTGATATTTGGACACAACTGTTTGTTCAATTTTACCAAAAAAAATATTTCTTAGCAGTGATATGAATCAGTTTTCTGAAAATAACAGAAACAATACACAAGTTTTGTCATGTAGACATAGTAACAAAGATGTCAGAATTCGATTTTCCGATAATGAAGTTGTATCTTTAATCTAAACCACATTCAATTGCAACTCCTAAAAACTCGGTGCCATAGAGTAGGAAATTCAATGAGCTGATACAGTTCCTAACAAAGTATAATTGTGTGATAGATAGAATGAACTATCCATTTTCGGATCAGCATAAGTTTAACGACAATTTTGTTACTTATGTAATTTGCCAAGCCAAGGGAAAAACATCTCTGAAAGAATACATTTAAAGTACTAACCTTCTTCCTGAAAATAGGCTTGGTTTGACCGCCATATCCTTGTTGTTTTCTATCGTAACGCCTTCTTCCTTGAGATTGGTGGCGTTCTTTTGACTTTTTATACTGGGACACTTTGTGATTTTTGTGAACTTTGCATTTTTTGCAAAACGTTCTACGTTGTTTGGGAACGTTAACCTAAAATATGAAATTTATTTAACAATGAAAAAATATCACTTGGATCAGATATATAGCTGCTAATGCGTACTTAAATTATGATATTTATCAAATCAACAGTTAAATAAAGAGGATGATTACGGATTCTAAAATTGAAAATATCGTACCATTGTAATCCGCCTTATTGACAACTTAGAAAAGAGAAGGACGAGGGGGAAAGATTGACAGCTCCATAGCATAAACAAAAAATAAACCATAAACAAAAGTGTACTGAGACTTCTTC
This sequence comes from Mystacides longicornis, assembly GCA_963576905.1. Classification (NCBI taxonomy): domain Eukaryota; kingdom Metazoa; phylum Arthropoda; class Insecta; order Trichoptera; family Leptoceridae; genus Mystacides; species Mystacides longicornis. The sequence goes on along the minus strand of OY756422.1, from coordinate 18,024,511 downwards.
TTCTTCTTCATAATACCGGTATGCCCTCCATAGAACAAAATTATTTTGTTCACCAAAATTACGTTGTCTGGCTGTATCATCCTTTGGTATTATATTCTCTTTGATCCTTTGTGGATGCAATAATGGGTTGTTTTCCTAAGAATGCGACGTTTCAGAGAACGGCGTCAGTAGAACGTTGTTTATTTTGTTACCGTAATAGGGTTTTTGACACTATGAAAAATAAGCTACAGATTGTGGTCATCCTGTTTGAAAATGGCCCAAGAAAGCTTGTTTCTTTTATTTTACAACTTAAATAGGCTTATTTTTTATAAAAACACGTAAAAAAATCCAAATATTTCTATGGAACTAGTCACCGATGAAAACGCCTTGTGATTAGTATTGTTCCCTGTGACGTCACACCACAGTAAATGACAGTCATCAACACGTTAGCAAACTCATACCAATACTATGGTGTGACGTAAAACGCACCACGTGACCAGCGCCATTATACAAGACAGCGTTTTTGGATATTTAAACTTTAAACATGGTTTTCATATAAAATATGGCATATCTTCAGAAAATATAAAGAGCATGTGCTTATAGTGTATCGTAGAATAATTTAAAACGGTTTCTGGAAATTAGTCAAATACCCTAATAGGGTATTTGACAAAAAACATTGTCGTTATTTGATTCGTGAATGCTTTCATTGATAGCACTGAAATGTTTTATTTATTATTATTATTACATAAATAAATATGGCATTACGTCACGTAGAGGACGATTTGTTATAAATCTATTCTTGCTATAGTTTCTTTGTTGGGCTATGCACAAAATTAGTTCCAACTGCATCTGGAGAAGTGAAGTTGACGAAATTTTAATAGATTTAAAAGAAAACGGAGAAAAATTCGGGCACGAAACTTTCCAAATGTCACCGTAAAGAACGCCGCCGTAAGCTGCCGCTACGGCCGCTGAAGACGGCCGCTCCTTATGCGTTGGGTTCCTACGGATACGCCGCTACAATAAACGGCGGTGGATATGTCAGTTGAGAACATTGCCAATATGGTTTCCATAGTAACGAAAAACATTGTCATATAATTTTGAAAGACGCCGTCTTGTCCGATGACGGCCGCTCCCTAGGAACCCAACGCATTAGGAACCCAGTGCATAACATTAATGAAAAAATAATTACGTTGTAATGTAATTACAGCTAGGTACCTGTACTATGTAAATGTATTTTTGTGATTTGTATATACCTACTCGAATCTTAACAGCTGATATTACTGGCCTTTTAATGGACCATGTCAATTTAATATATTTTGTTCCTGAACAGTGGCGTACCGAGGGGGGGGGCGGAGGGGCGGACCGCCCCGGGCGCCTCTTTAGAAAGGGCGGCAAAATCTGCTTGAGCTTTGTTATACACGACCAGATTGATAAAATCAGAATTTATATTTCGACAAAAAATAACATTTAATTTCGAGTTAAGGTCTTAAAAAAACATTTGCGGTGAATCCGCAGCTAGAAAAATCAGACAGAAGTTAGATCTGTCCCAAAATTTAATATTTTTGTACTTTATTGGTGTGCTGTAAGTATCTACTTATCTAAATTAAAATAAATATCTATGTAAACTTTATTTTTTTTTTTCATTTTCGTATTTTTTTATATGGGAGGGGGGGGGGGGCGCCAAATTATGTGGGGGGGGCGCCAAATTATTTGGGGAGGGGCGCCAAATTTTAATTCCGCCCCGGGCGCCAAAAACCCCACCGAGGGGGGGGGGCGGAGGGGCGGACCGCCCCGGGCGCCTCTATTAGCAGGGCGGCAAAAATTATAGAAATTAAAGAAAAAATAACAACTAATGACTCTAACAATTCATTACTAATGTTCGATTTTTAAATGGAACAAACCACTACGGGCTTACGACCGTCTTCTACTGTTATTTCGAAGGCTGGCTTAGTGTGATCACTTTACGTTAACAACGTTCGCCATTAGGTGGTAATGTTTGTCTCCGAAACTCTTAATCATGAGAATTCTCAACATGTCGAAAAATCTCATGTATGCAACAAGTAGAAATTTAATAATAAAATGAAAAATAGAGATAAAAGTTGGAAATTGTTGAGAACAAGAGAGCAACCAAATTTAAAGACTGCGACTGCTGTCATGTATTTGGCGCCAGGATATGACTATATCCATTTTTGTTACTGTCTCATATTTATTGCCTATTGGCTTTGTTGGTGCACAACGTTCTAATTATGTTTAGATTCTTGTGACCTTTTCAGGACTAGATCTTAAAGAAAAAATAACAACTAATGACTCTAACAATTCATTACTAATGTTCGATTTTTAAATGGAACAAACCACTACGGGCTTACGACCGTCTTCTACTGTTATTTCGAAGGCTGGCTTAGTGTGATCACTTTACGTTAACAACGTTCGCCATTAGGTTAATTATAGAAATGACCTTTTTTTTTAGGAAATGACATGTTTCCAGATACCAAATTTTAGAAATGACCTTTTTTTTTAGGAAAAGTTATGTGGGGGCGCCAAAGGGTGTGGTTCCCGCCCCGGGCGCCAATAACCCACGGAACGCCACTGTACTGATTACATTTTCCAATATCTTTGATAGCAGTAGCAGGCTGCCTGTTCAATCTAACATGTGCAGAGAGTGTTGGGACCTTGATGTAGATGAATATTATATAGTTCTTCAATATCTCTTATTCTCCATCGCACACTGGTCCCAGGATTCTTCGCAGAACTCTTCTCTCAAATACATCCAGCAATTCTGCAGATTTCGCAGTGAGTGTCTAAGCCTCAGACCCATAGAATTAATACAGTATCTTAAAATTATACTTATTAAGTAGGTAAGTATCTATTACAAATATCTATTAATCTCTGAAGTAAAAATTATTTATTGATCGTCATTATTATTATTTTAAAAATCAAAAAGTTATTTGATTGCTAGATTTTCTTCTTCGTGGCTTCGCCTTTGTCCAAAAAATGTTCCAGGTAATTCAATCTACGTTATAATTTTGGAATCATCGAACATATGGATGCAGTACGGAAGCAGCGCCGGCAGTGGACAGAGAGCCTAAGAAAACTTTGAAATCTTGATAGATCATTCTTGGAAAAGGTTATTCTTTGTTTGATGCGATGCCTCTTGTGCATTCAACAGATTGACATTGCAACGCACCCTTGATTGATTGGTGTTATCTTTTAAAAATCAATATTCTTAAAATATTATAATGTTAACAGTGCATGCATGCATGCAAACAAGCGCCAACGGTGCATTTACTGTATTTATTTAAATGCTGAAGGGTATATTCACGCCCATTCGATCACTAAAGCAGAGAATAAAAACCGGTGACCCATTATAACTTGAAATTTAATACATATATAGATGTGTGCCCCAATGTGCCTAACTATAACATATCTCCAATGAATACCCACAATACGTAACAACATGAAACAATTTCCCCTATTTCTCTCACCCCTCCTTGTCTTCAAAACGTCCCTAACTATACCGAGGCCTCCGCGATTTTACTTGGTCTCCCTTTTGGTAAGAGAGACAGCAAAACAAAATCGCGCAGGCCTCGACTATACCTACAGGTAAGTACATGACGTCGTGAACGTATGCTGCTTTTGTAGGTACTTATGTATGTGTGTTAAACCGTTAACGTCTAGGGTCCAGAAAATTATTCAAAACCAATGTTAAAAATATATTTCTAGAGGGCAATTAATACTTTTCGAGAGTTTTGATTACATTCCTTCAATGAACTCAATAGTAGACTCGATTATTATTGTCTAATGCCTTAGTTCAGTGTTTTCCAAACTATGGTCGCGACTGTTTGGGAAACACTAAAGTTCGCCACGAACCTTTTTGGGTCCACATACTGAAAAACCTCATATATAATTTCTCGATTGTGTGGCATGCCCAAGCCATAATTAAATAAACACAAAAAATATGAAAAATGTTTTATTTTCAGAATTTTATTTAATAAGCTGATAAATGCAATAGATTTTATATATGTTATTACAATAGTAATAATTTCGTTATCAATTTGATTTAAAATTTGTGCTATTCTTTCTTCCATCGAGGTCCCGGAGATGGGAAAGACCCTTTCATAGTGTGTTCCGTCCCTTTGAAGTAGAGCTGAAGGATTTGGACATGGTGTCGCAAGGCCTAGGGCAGTGAAGAAATCTTGTTGCCTTTCTGTGCCTCTAAGTGGGGTCGCAGAGGGATTTTTTTTATAAATAAGGTACAGGGACCATATGCCCCATCGTGTCACTGCAACCAAAATAGGTCTATGTGACCAAGCGCGGATCCAGGGGGGGGTTAGTGGGTCATGACCTCCCTGGGCTATATATTCATAAGTACAGTACTTACATTTATTAATAAAATATTAGGAAGTATGGCCTGGGCCCTGACCATGGGGGGGGGGTCATGACCCCTCTGGATCCGCCCTTGAGCATAACATGCAATACGACAGGCGGATGCATGTATCTTACACGACGCGACGATAGCGTGTCGGCGTCGCTGCTGCACCGTGGACACAGTCTTTGTTTTGTATGAGCATAAAAGTCCACCCATACAAAGTCCCGCTCGTCGTGGGCTAAGGTAAAAAGTCACCCTGAGGGGCCTGAGGTTGCCTGGTATGAGAGAGCCATTGCCGTTAGTCAGGCATCCTTCGGCACGGGTTGAATGACACCTTGGATTGGGGATTTTTTTGGCGAAAATGTTTTAGGTGAGTATGGATGGGAGAGGCTCATAGAAGGCAGGAGGATAGGGTTCGGGTGTAGGATACGCTCCGCATTTTGGACAGCCATTCAAGACACCCCTTGTGTTATATTCATACTTGTATTAAGAAAATGTTTTAGGAGAGTATGGATGTGAGAGGCTCATAGAAGGCAGGAGGATAGGATTCGGGTGTAGGATACGCTCCGCATTTTGGACAGCCATGCAAGACACCCCTTGTGTTATATTCATACTTGTATTAAGAAAATGTTTTAGGTGAGTATGGATGTGAGAGGCTCATAGAAGGCAGGAGGATAGGATTCGGGTGTAGGACACGCACCGCATTTTGGACAGCCATGCAAGACACCCCTTGTGTTATATTCATACTTGTATTAAGAAGATGTTTTAGGTGAGTATGGATGGGAGAGGCTCATAGAAGGCAGGAGGATAGGATTCGGGTGTAGGATACGCTCCGCATTTTGGACAGCCATGCAAGACACCCCTTGTGTTATATTCATACTTGTATTAAGAAAATGTTTTAGGTGAGTATGGATGTGAGAGGCTCATAGAAGGCAGGAGGATAGGATTCGGGTGTAGGATACGCTCCGCATTTTGGACAGCCATGCAAGACACCCCTTGTGTTATATTCATACTTGTATTAAGAAAATGTTTTAGGTGAGTATGGATGGGAGAGGCTCATAGAAGGCAGGAGGATAGGATTCGGGTGTAGGATACGCTCCGCATTTTGGACAGCCATGCAAGACACCCCTTGTGTTATATTCATACTTGTATTAAGAAAATGTTTTAGGTGAGTATGGATGTGAGAGGCTCATAGAAGGCAGGAGGATAGGATTCGGGTGTAGGATACGCTCCGCATTTTGGACAGCCATGCAAGACACCCCTTGTGTTGTATTCATACTAACTTGTATTAAGCCCTAGGTTCGCCATGTCTGTAATGGTCTGGGTTCCTACGGATACGCCGCTACAATAAACGGCGGTGGATATGTCAGTTGAGAACATTGCCAATATGGTTTCCATAGTAACGAAAAACATTGTCATATAATTTTGAAAGACGCCGTCTTGTCAGATGACGGCCGCTCCCTAGGAACCCAACGCATTATATAGGATAGCGGTACCGCCAATTAGCATATTTTTCAGTTGTTTGATGCGTGTTTTAAGATTAGAAAAAAATGTTGCTTTGAAAATTGAAAGAAAATAATGACGACTTAGTAGGTACCTAGTTAGAAAAGAAATGAAATCAACTAAGTAATAAACCATGAATCTGGATTTTTTATATGGGTATTATGAATATGGACTTTACTTATTTACTCTTTTTTGTACCTATACTACCTACTTATATTGTAAGACTATATTTTCCTAAGCTTTTTTTAAGTTTGCCCTAGCAGAGGCTTAGCCTATTTGGGCAACATTTTTATTCTTTATTTCAAATGTTTTGTAATAAATAAATTGACTTGGAATAAATTCAAACATTTCACAGCTTAGTACATTTATTTATTTATTCATGATATACGGCATATTGCCTTTAACAATAGGTAATAATTTACAACAAAATATAGCGCATAAAATAAATATCTACATAACGAGAAAATCAAACTACAGAAAAAGAATAATAATTGATATTAATACAAAATATTAAAATATTGGCAGAATAAAATTCGCAGAAGGCGAACGAAACATAAACACCACAATGAGACAAAGCTATGATTGGCACTTTGGAAAATAATCAAGAATGAACAGTGAACAGAATATATACAACTCAGATTAAGTTAAATCAGAACAACAATAGCATCATCAAAGCAAAAACAACATATAACTTATATAAGTAAATAAAACAACAACAGCCATGGCAGATAACAAACAACAAAATTATAAAAATCTTAAATCATTAACGTTTAGGACAGATATTTTCCAGAATTGTACTTCACCATATATTGTAACTTAATTTTCTTATTTTTTTATTTATCAATGTACCTAAACAAAAATCTATATTAGGTATAAAAACAGCGACCGTATTTGCGTGGTTATCGCATCACGCCTAAACGGCTGGACCGATTCGGTGATCCTTTTTTTGTCGTGTTTGCGTTTGCCAGAAGGTTCTTATGAAAGAAAAAAATTGAGAAAGTTGCGCCGATTATTAGGCAATTTACAGTAGGTAACATTATTAGTTAACACCTGGTTAACACTATATTTTTTTCCATTTTTGAAATTAGATTGGTGTTTAGATGATGATAGATGAGTTTGATATAGTTGGTGCGAGATGTCGGGGTTATTTAATCTATCACTAAGCAAATTCGAATTCAATATTCATAATTAGGACCACAGGACAGCGTCTGTCGGAAAAGCTAGTTCTCTTATAAAAATACTTACACAAAAATATACTTTATTTTCTTAGCTGTGTACTACGCAGGTACGTTTTCTCAGCACTTTCCTTCCTTGCTTTACCTACATAGGTACGAATGAAAACTGGAGACGAAAATATATACAACATGACGTATAGGCCTATCTGTGTTAGGTATACTATGTACTATGTGTATGGATGTACTTCTTCTTCTTTACAATGTGGCCTATATGGATGTACTTAATATTGCTTTATAATAAGGTAGTTTACCTAAATACTTATTAGACAAACTTAAAGGTTTTTAAATATAATGTAATTTCTATTTTTAAATTTTCTAATAAAATCATTTTATATAGTATGACCCAAAAATAAATATTCTAATTACTAAAAAAATATATTAAAATTTTATTTAAACAATAAATTAACGTTATTGTTCAAATATATTGTAACTATGATCTCAAAAAAAATAAAATAAAAATAAAAAAAATTAGTGATTTTGAAATAAATAAAAAATGTGGAAAAGATGCCGGAACGCCGGCGCCGTTCCACCGCGTTAAATGGATGAAAAAAAGCGCTGGGGTTACATGTGAAAATGTCTTATACAGCAAAATATCCTCCCTGATTTGCTGGCACATACGCACTCTTTTTTTTTCAACATTTTACGCCCAATTTTGCAAAAATGCGGCTGAATTGCGATAATTGAGCGTTGTATTTCTTTCTCAATCCACGCTTATTTGTGGGCTTATTGAATCATGCAACCTAGGAGACTTTTGTACAGCTTTTTCGAAGTCATTTTTACTAACCCTAAACCGTAAACCATCAACTAAAGGTTGCCAACACTTTACTGCACGAAGGGTTGGCGAATTTAAATCTTGCGATAATTTTGGGACATCCTATGTATTATCAATTTTGAGCTATATGAAGGTAAGTACCTTAGTATGTACCTACTTCATTTTATGATTATTATTGAAGAAGATCGCTTTTTGTAGCAGAAAGTGAGTTGCAAGATCGAAATTGCTGTACCTAGCTTCTAAAGTTTGATAATGGAAATAAAAATATGTGAAGTATCATTGTAAGGGACGGCTAGAGATTCCAGTTCGAGTCCTGTGGGGGCATGAGTTATTCGACATGTTGAAGTTGAACATATCTAAAATTACCTACCACGACTGAATATTTCGGGGATTTTTTTTATTAGTGTTCCTTTCATCATTGAGTGATTTAGGATTTCGGGCATTTGAATTTGACCACCTTTATGGCGAATATGTTTTAACGTAGTAATGAAAATAAGGCGGTTTCCGAAACAGCAATAGAAGAAAGTCGAAGAATTTTGCAAGTTTCCCGTAATTTCATCATTTAAAATTGAAATTTCAAATTAGTGGAATAATTGGGAATTAATTATGTTGGTTATGTTTGCAACTAAAAGATGTTTATTAAATAACCAACTATCATAACATTGAAGTGTTGGATTTCGATAGTTTTGGGTCTACACAACTTACTTATTGTCAATGGTGTTCAGTATTTTTTGTCCCGACAACTCACCTCAAAACTTCTCGAGAAATTTGAAAACCCGTGTATCATAAATAATTCATAATAGCAAAAAATACTAAGTTTTTATCCAACTATACACTTAAAAATATTGTTCAATGGTTTTAGTATTGAAAGTAATTGTTAAATTAATGAGACACATATAAAAAATCAGTTAATCAACATGTAGAAACATGAATTTTGTATACAAAAATTCATAAAGAGAAGTTAATTCAAAGAATCACTAAAAATGAAAATCATTATCATAGGGAATGCTATTTTGAAAAAATGGCGGTTTAGAGATAGTATAGCGCCATCTATAATTACTGAGCTTTAGGACATTCATAGCCTCAGTTACCCTATTTTAAGTACATTTATAGTCTCAGATACCTCCTTTTTATGACCAAATTGCAATAACACTACAGTTTTTGGACATTGTTGGACAAATTATATCTTAAAAATAAAATTTAAGATATATAAAATACATTTTAATTAATTGAACTAGCTGTGAACAATAATATGTGATGCCGGTATTGCGGCCAATCACAGAGTACTAATCTAGAAGCCCGCGCCATCTTCGTTTTTGAACTGAAGTTCGCATTCGCCGGCCAGTCGCGCGTTGGATTTTGTTCAGTTTGCTTGGAAGTTGAAGAAGTGCTGTGAAATCGAAAAACATGAGTACCAAGGAGAATAATAGTGAAGTCGCCGTTGAAAAGGCAGAAGAAAAGGGATCAGGTGATGCCAAATGCGAAATTAAGGGCACTAAAAGAGCAGCGGAGGTACAATTATAACTTTTATTTTTTTTCCGTAAGCGCGCCATTTCAATGTGCTTCATTACATTCGTTCAATTTGCCCTCATTTCTGAAATGAGTTCTTTTAACACTATTGTGGTTAAATAGTTTTTAAAATTAATAATCTTAACGCTATGTTGAGTACAACGCCATGTGATTTTCAGGATTCCGACAACCGTGAAAGCAATGCTTATATTGTGAAAAGTGTGGTTCAATAACAACGCTTCTCGGCTTGGCGTGTACCCTTTTCTTTACTGATTCACTGTGATACACCGTAAATTAGTATTTTCAAATACTTCAATGGCATTTGTTTACGTTTTGTAAGTTGTATTTGACGGCCTTGTTTATTGTGAAAAGATGGCGGGAAGTTCCTGGCTCTATTCAACGTACTTGGCGCTCTTGCGCCTTGTTAGGGGTCGTCATTTTCATGCTTTTGATTCTGAATTGGCTATCTATTTATCGTTATCCTATTCGATGCATTAGCAGTCTTCGTTGCAAATATGGCGGTTACAAGCAACCAACGGTGTTATAATAGTACGCTCGGTTTGTTTTTGTTGTACTCTGTATAATGTGTTACTGGTTTCACCGTTGTGTGAACTTTAATTGGGAATGTTTTCACATGTCATCCCCGGGTTTCGGTGTAGTACAATTTTTCCCAGTTTCGATAGTTGTAAATTTTTGATCTGTATTCAAATGCGCTCTACACTTCTAAATTCATTATTTTTAAAAGGTAAATGCCATTTTACTGTTAGGAAATGTTTACGGGCGAAGTAAATAGAAGTGTGTTTGTCCTTGTTCAACTCACGCCAACAAGCTGCGTAGACTTAGCTCTGTTGCCGTCCCCCTCTAGCATTCAATTTATCGACGAAAATTGTGTATCTGATAGTTCGTTGTGTCCCAGTGTACAATTCTAATAGAGATTGGTGTGCTGAATTGTTACTTTTGACGCATCTGTTCATTGTTTTCACCATTCGTCGTAATTATTTGCCAATGGAATAAACAGGTACAAACGGAGCAAGAGTGTTGTAGGTAGAGTACACACAGGTAACGCATAGCGTTGTACACTGCCGGCGTCTTTCCAAGCACGTGGTTTTACACCGCATTGTGTTGGTGTTCAGTGGATCATATCATTGTGTGTGTGTTACCTAGTTGCTCTTATATGAGTAGTACTTGAGGAAGTCCTATATAGTTATTCCTGGGGAAATGTGAATTTATTCCACTACGGGTTATATTTTTTGCGTATTTTTTGTTAGTTTCGATCCGTGTTAGTAAGCATTAATAAAAATAAATTAATTTCAGGACAAAACCGCTGAGGTTAAAAAATCAAGAAAGGAAGAAAATGGTGGAGGAGCAGAGCCAGAGGGAGAAGAGGAAGAATTAGGGGAAGAAGATGAGGAGGAGGCGGAAGGTGAAGAGGAAGATGAGGAAGAAGACATTGGAGAGGGAGAAGAGGATGATTTAGATGGAGATGGTAAGCTGCAGGTTTATTGTTTGTTGTTTAGAATGTTGGTTGACATAGTGTGGCTTGGTACTGATTGTTTTGTTTGTATTTTGCAGATGAAGAAGACGAGGAGGAGGTAGTGGAGGAAGATGAAGAAGAGGCGTAATAGTATTAAGGATTAACACGAGAAATTATCAGACTTTTCACAGTGTGTTGTGACATTTGTGAAGATATAAATGGTGATTCGCCCATACGTAGTGTCAGTGTACCTCCACCATGAACATTACACCACCCTGTGTCTGTGTTGAGTTAGTGTGTCTATACACGTACATGTTGTATGTATATAAGTTGTGTCCCGTGTCAGCCACAGTGTGGAGCTGCAGTCTGTTGCTGCCATCAGCCCGGCCACAAATTTCCACCACCTGCTGCTCGAGATGAGATGTGAATGCGCTCATCAGCCAGCTTACATGTTGTGAGAGACGTCGCATAGATCCCCGTGTATATTAAATCCATGTTTATGAGATGGTCTCCATCTCGAGTAGCAAGTCGCAGGAAATCTGTCTTAGTATGGATGTTATGTATTAAAATAAAGTAATGTTAGGTAGCGCAGGGCAGTAAGGGACCGAAGACTTTGTGCACACCAACTCTGCAGCAGCGCTAATGTTGTACCTCTGGGGGTGTTGACAGCGTGTGGGTTTCAAACTTTTTATATTATTATTTAAATGACAAAGTGTTTGTAATAAAAACCAATTACTAGCAGTGATAATGTAATTAATGAATTGAATGGTTTTATTATATATTATTTATGTCGACAAGTTGTAATGTTACGATTATATTATTGAAGTCACCCTCCCTCAGTTAGGTTAGTTGTAACCTAACCTAGCTACTGTACCTACCAACCATCCTCTTCCTCACATCACCTTGCTCCTGCTACTCCTCTCTTAACTCTAATAAAATACATCATGCAATCATAACAGGCCGGCTATGTTTGGACTTATTTATATATATATCTATCTATACATTGATACATACTTAAAGATAATGAAGTATAAGTAATTATAATAATAATAATGATTGATAACACATTTTAAGAATATTGGTTCTGTGAACTGGAGTGTTTAATACTGGCTGTTGCCCTTTTATTATGTACAAATGTTTTCATTGATGAATTTATTGTTTGAATTTGTATGATTACATCCTCTTAATTTTCCAGACTACATTTTTTATTTTTATACCATTCTCAGGTTTGATTGAAACAAGTCAGTCTGGGCCACTCACTTAGGATGTAAGGATAAGAATGTTCAGCATGTCGTGTGTATGGTCATTGACATTGTAGTAAATTAAAGTATTGTCCATATGTTATAATTTATATGATTATTATTAAAGTAATGTATAACTAATTATCAGAATGGCTCAGACACGCGGCAGGTTTTCATTCAATCTGCGATCAATATTTTTACATAAAGCAACAAATAGCAAAATAGTAGTTGTACCCTTCAACGATGAGCATAATAACTGAAAATATAGACTTATTTTCTTCATTTGAGGAAGATAATAAAATGCCTAGCTGAAGTTTTAGTTCCTAACCCCCCTCCTGTGTTCCCGGTGCGCGCGCAGCCCACGCCGCGCCGCCATGTTGGATCGTTTGGCGGGAGTGTGTTGGGGTGCGTGGTTACACTGGCGTGAGAAGGTCGCGCCGCCAAGAGGTTATGAATGGTTGAGAGCCTACTTGCTACTATCAATGTACCGCCTGTGCTGGGCGAAATTGCACTTGGAGGAGCAACTAGCTGAGACGATAACTAGAGGAAACAGGCTGGCGGTGCGCCGCACTGTATGTAGGCTCTGAGGGCGAGTCACGTGTATTTTCTGATACTTCGCGCTGTATGGGAGCTTTGGGATGGCTACGGCTACACATTACGATAACAGCCGTTAGAAAATGTGGTCATGGCTCAGTTGACGATTATTTGTGTATCGTAGGGGATAAGCGTCTGTCCCTGCGGAAAATCTTGATTATTACAAAAACTCATTTTGGGGCTAGCCTAGGTGTAGCTAAGAGTTGACGGTGAATAATTTATAAAATCGGTGGGTGGATGTTTTTTTTTTTTTAATAAATAGTTTAGCTTTTACTTTGAATTGGATAGAAATATTCTAGAGGGTTTTAATTTAATTGGAAGTTTGGGAAATGTGTTAACTTCCCGTCTACATACAGGCTTTATTCGTAGTGTCTTGATCTACGTAGCTAACTTAAATCGTTATCGCTTGTGGAGAGGTCACCTTTGGTTTATTTTCTCATTCGATCGATAGTACGTAGGTATAAATTATGTAAGAGTAAAAAGAGATGCCTATAGGTTTATGTAGCTGTAGCGGGTAGCATCGTACATTCTAGGTGGACAGCTTGCGGTAGTTGCTATGTAATCCGAGAGAGCGCGCCCTAACAAAGGAGCGTGCGCGCGAAATACAGATAAACTATGGAGTTTTCGTGTCTTTATTTATGGGCTTTCCGCTTTAGATATCACGTAGTCGTAGGTACTTACGCTACATTTTGACTCTTGTTACAATGTTTTGGTTAGGTTGTTGGCACACATCGTCAATGTGTGTGATGGTGTATAATTTTTGCTCCATAATATTCTGCCAAGGTTCGATGACATCAATGCTACTTTGTACTTTTCAAATTTACATTCTTATTTTTTTCGTATAGGTACTGACAATGAAGAAAAATAGTTATTGATTACTTGGATGTGCCTCAATTGAGCTAAATCAGAGCATACATTCCTATGGTAAATTTCTTGAGGTGCTTTTATTTAATTTAACCTTACTCGCTTTCCGTATCCGGTTTGATGTTTCGGTGCTGAAAGGATTAGCCGGCAGTAATGCCGTTACCAGGGGACGCCCGATTGCTTTTTAACCTTAAAAAATATTCATTGCAACCGAGTGTTTGTTCCTAAAATTGAGGATTTGATTATGCATATTGATTCAGGTATCTAAGAAAACTGATTTCCTATAGCAGAAGAGAAGACATTTTCTATAATCCATTGGTAGGTATTTTGAGCCCCTATTTAAAATAGAGAAAATTATTCTAAATAGCAGAGTTTAAATTAGGTGATGTAGGTTTCTCTCAATCAAAGAAACGATGAGTCATTAGTTGCACACATAAGAGTATAATAATACTACTTAAAACGTTGGTTGCACTTGCACACCAACTTCTGTGCGGTGCCTATGTGTTATTTCTTACATAACACCCCCATATCTTAGACGAGAACAAGCTTTTCTTCAAGAAGCAAGAAAAATTGAGTCAAACCATAATCTACCAATCCATCTTGATGTATATAATCTGTCCCCAAGCCATCTTAAATCCCGAAATCCGTACTGGCTATAGCTGCAAGTGCAGGTTCCTTCTTTTAGACAAGTATGAACCGTATCGTCATTAAGGAACCGGAACTAGCTGACCTCACAAAAGAGAACTGCCTGGTAGGTTGTCCCGTTTACATAAACCTGCATAAATGGCTTTGGTCTCTGATTGGCGAAATAAATTAATATATTCTTTTGGAAAAATTACTGCCACCGACAGGTAGGCAGGCTGTGGCTTACCTTGTTTAGTTTTGAAGCAAGGAGCAAATTCATTAGCAGTAAAACCAAACTCTACAGATTTATTGTATGCAATCTTATGAGCGTGAAAACTAAGCTTGTAAATGTAATAAGTTACTCTTAAGTTTCAGCATAAAAGGGCAGCGGCATATATGCGCATTCTAATGCCAAAAAGCTGGTGTAAATTAATTACCTTCTCCATTTTTGCACGTGTTGAATTTTGAACAGGCAAATATGTGAAATTTCAAAGCAAACACGATGGGGATGTTTCTCATTATCTTCTCAGCTTTTCCTAATGGTTATGCCCTTTAAAATATTTTTTGCAATTAACAAAGTATCTTTACTATTACTTACCTATGTTCATTTTCTCTTTGTGTTTATTTCAGGATTAAGTTATTCCTTTATGTACTAACTTCAAAAACATAAGGAAGGTAGGAAATGTTTCTTGTACAAATACTTCATTTCTTATTAATTGGCTTTAAAATATTTGATAGAGCTTCATATTCTTTTAAGAGCTGTGATTAAATTAATTATATTTTAAGTATCTTTTGATGATAAAGAAATCGTATTATTAACCTTTAAAGGTCAGTTCTGCTCTGCTTAAGGATATTTTTTCAAACTTGAACTGCTACAAAACTAATAAATCCCAAACAAATATTTCGTGTGAAAACCCCAACATATTAGATCAGCGGTTTTAATGAAGTGAAATAAATCAAGTTAGCTGTCATTTATTTTATTTACATCGCCAAATCAAATGAATGGATAAAATGTTTAACAATACATGCAAATTTTATCCAAATAGATATTTGGTCGGACCAACATTAGCTTATCTCACCTAGGTCCATAGGCTCACTACTGTTTGAATTTTGAAGGTAAAGCCATCCCCAATGACAATAAAGTGTGCCGGGCCTCAGGTTGGGTAACATTGTTTTAGAAGTATTAAATAAAAGCGAACAATTTAGATATACAGGGTGACTGGTAATTCGACCAATTCCTTGTAAAAGGTTATGCTAGAGCTTATCTGCAATAATTTTGTAACCATTAACCAAGGGTCTATAATGCCAGTGGTTTTCGAGTCATTTAAGTTTTTGGAGTGTTTTTCAGTTTTCCACCTTTTGAACTAAAAAGATATTTTGAAAAAAGTACTTCACTTTGGGAGATAAAAATACATGACCTCCTCTGATAGACTTTGAATGAAGAAAAGTTTGAAATAATAAATCAAAAATGATATTAATAAAAACTCAGAAATAAAACAAGAGTCAGTTTTATTCCTTTTTTGAAGAGAAATACTAAAAAAAAGTATAATACACTTGGCGTAAAAATTAGATAGAAAACTTCCCCAATTACAAGCTTTCCGAAAAGGTAAAAATGATGTCCACTTGAATACAGGTTTGGAAAATAAACCCTATTTTTTTACAAATATTTTATTTTCTGTAAAAACTCAAAAAACTTCAATAATGGGAGCAAAATTATTGCAAATAAGCTCTAGTACAACCCTTTCCAGGAATAGGTCGAATTACCAGTCACCCTGTATACAATGTGTTGTCTCAACACTTGATAAGACATAAAAATTATCGATAAAAATTCAAAAAATTTTGATACAAACAAAAATTTCCATCAATTTATCATTTTCTTTAATAATTTTTTGTCTTTATTTGCTCTATTCGTTTGATCGGAACATATTATTGTTTGGTAATGCTGTTAGAAGAGGGAGTAATGGAACTACTTAATGCTGTCTTATGTTTTAATTATTGAAAAAAAAATCAAAACAAACCAAAATTCCTTTGAACAAGGCAATAATGGAACAACCATCCACCATTGGGGTCGCGACCCATAGTTTGGGAAATACTGCATTAGTTAATTTGTTTTTTATAAATGAGATAAAAATACAATTAAATGCAGGACATACTATATTCTCATAATTTGCAATCTGATATTTTGAATTAATCAAGGTGATTTCAATGTGTTTATACAGCATGTTTTTTTTTACCTTCACACTGAAGGCGTTCTTCATCAAGTCTCAATTTTAAAGATGTATAAAAAATAATCTAATAATAAAATAACAACACCACCTATATAAGAAGGCCTTAGTGCTGCGTCACATCGTGAGGCCCAACATTCACTCACCTATATCTGTATGTACTTACCTGTGCACTATGATATCTGTCTACACGCTGGCAGCCGTGACGCGGGAGGCCAAAAATGGCCGCCTGCACTAAGGCCTTCTTATATAGGTGGTGTTGTAAAATAGTGTTCCAGTAGTCATGTTAACTTCATCAACTTGTAAGTCAAAGTTTAAGGGAGTTCTTATGAGCAAACCAAAAATGTCTGTTTTTGTGCCATTAGCTTTTATTCTGGTTTGTACGTTATAATATGGCCTAAAAACTAAAAATGGAATCTTCTCTAAGTTTCAAAAAGAATTGTTAATATAGTTAAAATTTGAGACCATAATTAATACCTACCGTCAAGAAGACTCACCCCTAAAATTGAAAGTTTTATTAAAAAAATACAAAATTATTTAATAGTGGGGACGTCTGGGGGTTCTCTAGATCAGCGGTTGCCAAGTTAAGTGGTGGTCCGCGAGAAAATTTCAGTTAAATGTGGAATATAGCTTTCATAACTTGGTTACTATTAATAGTTTCATTTTATTAACTAGGTACATTTTATGTGTTCTTTGATCACAATTTTTTTTTATAAATAAACTTAAGTGGTCCGCGGGATGAATTAACTGGTCCGTGAGGTCAAAAAGTTTGGCGACCGCTGCTCTAGATTGTTCTAAGATGCCAGCGCGAGAGGTGCTTCGTCCATTTGCCATTCGGGCAAATTGATTTTAGTGTGGCAAATCTTTTAACAGATAGCCTTTTAATTCCTAGCAGGTCACCTTATAAATTGTATAGAGGTATGATTTTGCAAGTTTTTCTTTAATATTAATAGATTGAATTAGAAGAAAAATTTTGAGAATTTTGTTTGTTACCCATACATCCAGAAATGGGCCCGTGTATTAAATCACTAAGTTTGGAGGTCCCTATAAGAAGATCCTTAATTTACGTAGGTACCAGGGTTGCCAGGTGTTTGGTATTTTAGCACCGTGTTCAGTATGACAAAAATACCAAACTATAGGCTGTTCGTTTTTTGATTAATTTTCCTCCCTAAAATAAATCAGAACCAAATTTTGAAAATGACTTTTTTTAGTGAAATTTCATCTTACCAGATACCAAAATTTTGAGAATTTTGGTGAACTTACTACCAAGTGGTAACACTGGTTCGGTATTTTTTTTGGAAAAAATCTGGCAACCCTGGTAGGTACATAGAACAGTCGATCTGGGGCACAACTGAATTGAAAAAGTGGCTGTCAATGTATATAATCGTTAGGTAAGTACCTTTTTTTTCAAATTTATCAATTATTTGATTAATTTTTATAGTCTTGGAAACACCTTTGAAGACACAAAACAATATTATTCCTACTCAAGAAGCAATCCTTTTCATTCCAGTAACAATAAATAATGACAATTTCTAAACCAGGGCACCATCATACTTATCATTATGCATTTTTGTTCCAAGAAAACAAATTAATGTTCCCTTTGCGGATCTTGATGCTTTGAAATCTCTTTGAAATTAAAAATAGTAACATCTAGGGTGGTAATAATCTTGATTTTTTGAGTGTGTAGTATATTTACTGCAAAAATGATGCAAAAAGTAGCCAAATTATACCTCAGTAGTCCTCACTTAAATATATGAAACAAAGTTCAAATTGTAAACAAATAAACCTTTTTAAATTAATTATCGAGCACTATTTATTCTGATAAATTCCATAAAAATGTCTTCAAAATTAATCTGAACATTGTAATTTCTCATATCCTATTTATTTACTAAAAATCTCTTGAACCTTTTTTGATAAAGCTACATAAAACTTCAATATCAAAAACAAAAACTTGTATAAGGCAAAGTCGAAACGTCATAAATATTCTTTTCAATTGATTAGCAAAGTTGAACAGTTTAATTTTTATGAAAAGTGTTGTCTATGGTGGAACAAATCTGTTGGTTCCCATAAACAAATACCTATATTATTCTGTAACTGGAAAAGTATGATGGTGGAACGGGCCCAGGTTTTCAAATTTACCCTTGAATAAATAAATTGAATTTGATCTAAAACTAACCTTCCATACAAAAGAAAATGAATTGAATTCCGATTAAATGGGAAGTAAGTTGAATTGTCTTATTTGTACAGGACAAACACACAAATAAGAGCACCAGTTATTAAAAATATGGTAAAATAAACAGGTACTTAATGAAAATTTAAAATTAATTTCACAATAAAAATAGTTTGTTATGGTTAGTATTTTTTTTAAATGATTATAGGGTCGGCAAGCAAGTGGATTTGGACCCCTGTTACATTTCTGTCTCCTATTTGGATGACTCAGCAGTGGCTTAAGGTCTAATGCTGTATGGCAGTATATACAACAATCACTCAATTCACCACAATATTGTGAGAGTACTAGGGGACACCCGTAGCTTGGCCCTGCTAGAGTTCCTGATAACTCTAAGGAGCATGATACAAAACAAATATTCAAACACAATAAAATTATAACAATTGGTAGTTGACGCTACCTATAATTTATAAATTTAATTCCAAATATTATTCTGTACATATCACTTAACATATAAACTTAGTATATGTTCTGTGTTGTGCATTTGGATGCAATCTACACAAGTCTTTCAAAAGCACACAACCAAATGTCAGTAAAATTGAATAAAAAGAGCTATCTAACAGAACTATTGGTGTTCACTATATGGATTTGAGGTATTCACTGAAAATTCATTTAAAACACTGGTAGTGAGCCTAGTAAAACTGTTGGTCATATTTTCTTGGTCTATGTTCATATCAGTGTCTTGCCTGTTTGTATTGGAAGGTATATTAGCTTGATAAACTCCAACATCGAACAAGGCATTGAATTCGGAAGTGTTCAGTTCTAAGCTTTGCAGATCACTAAGGGAAGCTTGTTCAGGTAACGGGGTGAGGGTGTTTTGTTGCAAAGGCTGCACATTGTGATAGGGAGGGTAAATATTGTGCGGAGGGGCGTGATGCATCATTGCCTGAACATGAGGAGCCCAGGAGTATTCTAAAGGTGGTGAAGGCGTTGGCATGTGTTGAGGTGATGGACTATTCTGTATGCTTCTATGCATTACTCCCAGTGCTAGATTATTTCCATAGGAAGTTTGTGGTTGATCTGAAAATATCAAAGATATTAATAAGTTTGCTTGCTAACACTTACTTATCTTGTTCAGGCAGATGTCTGGTTTCAGACAAAAAAAATCCAGGGAGATTTGGCTGACCTGCTGCTTCACTAGTTGTTTTTGTAAACGTATTTAGGTAATAATCAGACATAAATGTGGGGGATTTACACTAGCAGAAAAGTGAAAAGGAGTAAGATTTTTATTCAAGTTCAATATAGCTATGAATTTGAAAAGAAGCTCTGGCACAAGTGAATAAATAGTTCATTTATTTATTTTATTTAATAAAATCAAAAGGAGGAGATCATTGTAAATTAACACTTTGCTAAACAGAACTTATTGCCTGAGACAATTTTTTCTAGTCAACCAGTCGTGTCCAATCTGAGAAGGCCAACCCTGAGAATGAATTACAACAAAAAAAAAACTTCCCGACACTACCAGTAATGGAACCCGGGATCCTGATCAGAACCACCTGTACCACTACGCTATTGAAGTTGGTTATATTATTTTTAGCGAATTAATAAACGAACTGGATGGTGGAAACTGATGGTGGAAAAAGATGTCTGGCAGTGTTCCTTGACTTGGCGAAAGCCTTTGATACGGTTTCGCATAGAATTTTACTAAGAAAGATGCAATTTATTGGAATCAGAGGTATAACTGGAGACTTTTTTGAAAACTATCTAACTGGCAGAGAACAAAGGACTAAAATAAGCAATGAAGTGACAAGCAAAACATCAAAAATAGAATTTGGCGTACCCCAGGGAAGTACATTGGGCCCGTTGTTGTTTTTATTGTATATCAACGATCTGTGTGATTTAAACTTTGACGGTGAGATCATAACTTTCGCCGACGATACAGTCTTAATGTTCAGTGGAGACACATGGGGCGAAACTTATGATTTGGCTCAGAGAGGTGTGAGGGTGGTTAAGAGATGGTTGGATAGTCATCTTTTGACGTTGAATACGGACAAGACAAAATATGTACCTTTTTCTTTGACTCTGGCTTCCCAGCCTGATTTTGGTGGAACAATTGTTGTTTGTGATTGTGATGATGATTGTGTGTGTTCTAAGATAGAAAGTACCGATGTAATGAAGTATTTAGGTATTGTAATTGATAAGCATTTAAGATGGTCTGCTCATTTGGAGGTCTTAGCGAAAAGATTAAGAAAACTTATATATGTATTTAGAACTGTAAGGCATGTATTAGACTTAAATATGGTTAGAATGGTGTACTTTGGACTTTGTCAGTCAATTCTATCTTATGGTATTGAATGCTGGGGCGGTGCATTTGTTAACCACCTGTATTCTGTTAATATTGCTCATAAAGCCATCCTTAGAGTCATTAATTTTTGTGGATATAGGCATCCATCTGAACCACTCTATAGGACTTTCGGGGTGTTGGATCCTAGACAGTTGTTTGTGCTTCGTATCCTGACCAGATACCAGTTTGAGAGGGATGTCTCTGTTGCTGTACAGCATTCTTTTTATACAAGAATGAGAGCTCAAAAAATGCGAGTTCCTCCAAGAATGTGTACGACCCATGGTCAAAGGTTCCCAATCTTCCTGGCACCATTTTTGTTTAACAAAATAACTCCATGTATTAGAAATATAAAAAATAAGTGTTTATTTAAGAAGCTTTTGTCTGTTTGGCTACTGGATGTAGGAAGAAAGAATGTGGAGTGTATGTTAGAGATACAGCGGTAGAGTTGTGTACTGGGATACAGTTGATGTGTTTGGGAAATGCTCTGTGGTTGATGAGTGTGATGTGGGGGGTGATATGTGTGATTGTGGAGTGTTGGTTTGAGTTGATGCTAAGGCAAATTGGAGAAATGTGCAGTGAGATACAGTTTCTTCTCACTAGTTCACTGCACAAGTATTTATCAAGGAAAAAGGGTTGTAGATACAGGAAAGTTTAGTTGTAGATACATAAAATTGTCATAACTATTTTTTTTTTTTATAAAACCATTATAATTGTATTTGATGTATCTCTATATTTGAAATTCTGCAATACTCTGTACATTTTTGTTGAAAAATAAAATTATTATTATTATTATTATAACTTCCAAATATGAAAATTCTTTTAATTTCATTTTTTTTTCAGAAAATGAGTAGGATTAATTTAAACATGAATAATTGGTCTTTTTAAGAAACATAGTTACCTCTTGGTTCTATCTTGATTTTTTTATCTTGCCCGGCTCCAAAAATGTTATAGTGGGATGGATGAGCGAGTGGATCCATGCCTGAAAAAATTTCAATAGTTAAATGATGATTTCAAACACTTATCTAATACAGTTAATTCAAACAATCATAATATCTAAGTGGTTAAGATGATATCCTAGTAAGCAGTATTAAGTGCATAAATGAAACCATTTAACTAGCCAGCACAATCAAACATTACGAGGAAAATTGCTAATCAAATAGAAATAATCACATCAAACCAGACACAACAACAACAAACTATGCAAATAATTAGCAACTAAAGATGAACACTAAAACAAAGCTATTGACAACATTTATGAATAAATATTTGTTCATTTACAACAATAAAGACCCTGTTTCTAAAACGCTTAAGTATAGGTACGCTTGGCTGAAATTAAATTTGTCTCTTATGATATTCAGCTGAATTGAAGTCTTTTTATGAATGTTATTATTTAACAAAGCAAAATAGTTTCTTCAAAATATTGGGAATTTAAGGAATAGTTTTTATTTTAAACAAAATCGAGAATGGGCTTGCTCAAATTAAACACACAAATAATAACTAATATCAATACCTAAAAGGCTATTTAGCATAAGCGACACTTTTGCCAAAACAGACATTATCGCAAGCGACGCTAAAAAACATTTTTAGTATAAGTGACCAAACTTAGCATTCCCATTGTCAATAACTTATCGATTTGCTAAATTTTTAATCACCATGTAGCAAAACCTCAAACATCCTAAATTTTTTTGTTATTTTTGAAACAAAAAAAAACCTCTCCAGTAATATTGACGTTTCGTCGCTTACGCTAAGTGGCCTTTCAATTGTCGATATTCTGTAAATGAACAAGCGATGAGGAAAACACAATATTCTGTACAAATGAGGCAGAATTTTCAGGTAAACTATGAAATGTAAGCAGTTAACATGAGGCAGAATTTTCAGGTAACAGTGAAATGTAAGCTAGCTATTAAATTGCCACAATATTGTTTACAATGATTTTTTTTCTCTTAGAAAGATATCCTATACCGAATCTACACATTTGATTTCGTTTTAGTTCACTCGTAGCGACACCGTGCAGGGCTATATAAGTCCACTTGGTTGAACTAACCTGCTTGCGAAGCTCTGCTATGTGCGCCAGCTTTTGTAAATATAGATTCATATTTATAAAATAAAAGTTAAATTTTTATTATTTGGAAAGAAAACAAATTTAACTGATATTCCACCTGCTTTTGAAATAAATAATTTAAGTTAATTTAGTATTTTAAATCGACATTTGATTATCTCTTATGATAATATGGTTATCTTACTAAGATTGCATTGATATTTTCGGAAAAAAATCAACTTGTACTATAAGATACATCTCTCATATAAATGAAAGTCGGGTTAGTGCGAACACTTATAACTCGAGATCGACCGAACAGATTCTACCGATGTTTGATTAATTGGATTCTTCTCCGCTCCGGATAACAGAAAAACTAATAAAAAGTTGAATAAATGGATAAGAAATCATATAAAATATAATATTAAAGTTTGTATGGAATGGATTCGGCACCGGTACTGCTACCGCCATCTGTTGGGGAAATAGGGAGATGTCTGGTAGTTTAATATTTTGGTATAAAGATTCTATAGATCAATGTTTTCTCTATGTTTCCACAGATGGCGGTAATGATTTTTCATAATGATTTATTTTTTATTGTATAGGTAAAGTTGTTGTTACTTTGGAAAATTTATTTATTTGAATAAAAAACTGAAATCCAACGTAGCCATACGTGTTTCTTTTACACCCCACAATTATTATCCTTTCCAGCTAATGAGCTTATCCACTGACAACCATTGAAATTAAAATATTTTTAATTTCAATACTTTTTCTGATGTTTTAGTTGTGCAACTATTTTTTATTTTCATCTGACTTATAAAAAAGTCTGCATTATCTGACTTTTTTATGAGTCAGGTGATGATAATTCAATATAGATATCTAATGTATAAATGGGTGAGTTTTGGTGCTTTTGAAATAACTGATTCATAACATTATAACCACATAACTTTTGATTTTTCACAATGAGTAGTCATGTATGCAGTGGCGTACCGAGGGGGGGGGCGGAGGGGCGGACCGCCCCGGGGGCCTCTTTAGAAAGGGCGGCAAAATCTGCTTGAGCTTTGTTATACCCGACCAGATTGACAAAATCAGAATTTATATTTCGACCAAAAATAACATTTAATTTCGGGTTAAGGTCTTAAAAAACATTTGCGGTGAATCCGCGGGTAGAAAAATCTGACAGAAGTTAGCTCTGTCCCAAAATTGAATATTTGTACTTTATTGGTGTGCTGTAAGTACTTATGTAAATTAAAATAAATATGAAAACTTTTTTATTTTGATTTTTTTTTCATTTTCGTATTTTTTTATATACGTGTGTGGGGGGGGGGTTCCAAATTATATAAGGGGGGAAAGGGCAACAAATTTTATAGAGGGGGGGGGGGGGGCGCCAAATTTTTATTCCGCCCCGGGCGCCAAAAACCCACGGTACGCCACTGCATGTATGTTAGCTATGTTGTTACCTAGCAATATTTAATTAACTTTAAGGCGGGACGAAGTTCGATGGGTTAGCTAGTATTAAGATAAATATGAAATATTATTATAGTTGGTTATCAAACAGGACCTAAGCTGATGTCTGATCTTAGCACTACTGTCACAACAACAACTGTCAGGCACACCAAAATCACAACCCCAATTAGTCATACAGATTTTTGAAAGCGTTCACATTCGAAGAACCAACCAGTTCTGGCGGCAAACCATTCCAATGGTCGACCACTCTATTAAAATAAATAAAACACTTTTCAGGATTTTTTCAATATATAACTAAGTAGGTACCTAAAGTTTGAATTACAAAAATCTTGTAAATAGACCTAAAAGGTTCTAAAATATAGTTAAAAACCAAAGCGTGGGTAAGCAACTTGCCAAATCATGCGTCTATACATAAAAAACGTAAACTACCAAAATAAAACCATAAAAATATCATTGATTAATAAGCATTTTAAAAACTAAAGTAGTTTTACTTAAATTTAGATAGTCTATAGTTAGGAGAGCAGTAGTTAAGAACATAATATCTAAAAATAGACGTCAAACACATTACTTCAAAATCACTCAATCACAAGTGTAAGGTACAACGTTTTTAATGACTTCCTCTCCATTAAATGAAAAATTTGGTTTTCTACTATAATCAGACTCAGATCATTTTTGAAATTAATTAAAAAATTAAAATTTATTTGATAAAATTGAATAATTTATGTCTAATATTAATTGCAAGATTCAGTGGTGATTAAAATCAAACATTAAGTATGCAGTTTATGTTTTATGCGTGATGCGATGATACAAGGAAAAATGTATATAATTAATTCAACAAAAGATTGCAAAAACATTAAATAAACATGCATATTGTATCTATAAAATCAAACAGCTAAAATAACGTAAACTAGATGTATTGTTATAAAAAAAAAACTTCTATAAAAAACAAAAATTCATGCTTGGTAAACAATCAAATAAAATATTTTGAAAATACCTTTTTATTATGTTTCTGATTTACTAGATAAGGAAATATAACTAAAACAGAAATATCGCAGTAAATATTTCATTATATTTTTATTATAAGCATAATAAACTTTTTTTATAACACAATATGCGATTTTTATAACATAGATAAAATGACAAAAAAAAAACATTTCAAATATCAACACATTAGATTAAAAAATTAACAGAAATAAAAATAATTGGACTAGTTATGTATTCAATTTGACTAGATAACATAATAAGTACATATAAATATTTTGCGATTTAATTAGATATTTTTTAACAGCAATTCAAAGAATATTTTAAAAAGAGACAACATAATAATAAATTATATAAACTTGCTTTTAACAATAATTGCATTTTTTTTTAGAAATAAAACGTAAAGGATAAGTAAATATAATATTCTCAAATGTTACATGAAATATAAAAAAAATTTAAACAAAAAGATATAATTATTTGGTTTAGGAACATAATGATTTTCACTGTTGGACTTCATACTGTCAAAGAAAAGGCACAAGACAAATTAATTACGAATTAAACATTTTGTTTAGATTAATATTAATTTCCTTCTACATTCTATTATAATTTGAGTATGGCATAGTTCACCTTTTTAAAAATGATCACATGCTAATATTATGTACAGGTCAAATCTCGGTATAACGAACTTCACGGGACCTAAAAAATATTTCGTTATAATGAAATTTCGTTACACTGGATATATAGGAAATTATACATTTTTTATTTTTTGTGACGCCATAGTATACCTACTGATGTCAAATAAACTATTATTTGAGATACTAATGATGAATACAGCAAAACACAAGGTCATTAATCTCATCTCATCATGAATATTTTTGTACAAAAACACTAAATTTTATTGTATTATAAGTTTAAAAATAGTTGGGGACACAAAGTTTAACAGAACACATTAGGTACGTTATTTTTACGTGAGAACAAAAACAAATTTCAAGGATTTATCAATCACATGAAGGAAATATGTTACGCAAACACTTGCGAACTCGCCAAGGACAAACTGAAGTCTGAGAAATTTTGTTGCCTGATTGTAACATGATTTTAAAATTTTAAAACAAAAAAGTTTGCAACACTGAGATTACTTAGTTGTAATGAATTTTGGTTCAGTACATTCTATATGGAAGTTTTTCGGGGACAAATTGACGATTCGTTATTCTGAAAATTTCGTTACTTCGGTATAAAGAGATTTGACCTGTATATTGCACGCATATTGTGAAAATTAGTTAGTATGAGGTTATGTGAGTATTTAATGATTTCATGTTATTTATTGTCGGTTACCTTGGATATAAGGATATAGGAATAATGGAAAGGATTACTGTAAGACTTAAGGACATTCAGATATTCAATAAGTTGAAAATTCAAAGCTGTTATTAAATGCAGATGTTTGGAATTAGTGGTAAGCTAGCCGATTTCATAAATTATTGCACATAACACTAAAAGAATGACCCAAGTTAATTAATTAGGGGCAGAATTTTAAATCCGAAAAGTTATGAAACTGGGAGATAGGTATGTTGTGATGGTAGGTAATGCATTATACATGTGTTTATCCCAATTTTTACAAAAATTAAGGTAATAATATCAATCATTAAAACCAGAGTATGGATTTGTGACGCATTCAAATTATTTAACTAAACAGTAATGATATGTCTAATTATTAATTTAAGAAAAGTTTTCCTATCAATATGAAAAGTTAGTATAAGTACATAATATAATTATTAATATATCATTAGAAATACACCAAGGTACCTAATTAAAATCTGTACATTCAAAATTCAATGTAGGTACTTAATTATTGCTAGACTTAAGTTCAGAACCACACTCTCTTATTTGTTACAAATATAGTTTTAAACAAGAGAAAACTTGATAGGGCTAGATCTAATTTAAGTCTTACAAAAATATCTAAAAAAGTAAAAATGTATGCAAAAAAGTAAATGCTTAAGTTATACTAATAAAAATACATCTTAGTAGTTTCCCAAAGCACAAGTTGCTGAGTACATAGTTATTCAACAATGTTTATGAGGTTATTTTCCTGTGGCTTTAAATAAAAAAACATGTTAACATTTAAACTGTTGATAGTTTCGGCCGAGGGTGCTTGGTAGTAGTTCATTTTCACACAGTAATTCGTAGTAGCACAAACTGAAGACTCCTTATTTATTTTTATATAAATGTTAACATTTAATAGTTTTGTCTTTATCATAGATCCAGCCCTGTTTATCCCCTTTATAAGAGATTTAGAAAATTTGATAATAATTATCATTTGTAAAAGTAAGGACAGCCCAAATTACACAATATATGGTTGTTGTAGAAAAAACCTTCCTTATATTATAGGTAAAATCAAATTGTTAAGACTTTAAATTTATTATCTAACAAATATTTCTCTTTACATTATTATTTTGTACCCACAAGTTTTGTTCAGTTATATTTACCACCACCATAAGTACAAAAATATAAAAAGAAAATGTTTGTCGGTGGAAAATAAAACTTACTTGCAACATCGTGTGTCGGTGGTTGCAAATGTTTTAGTAGGTTAGAATCTCCGTTAAAATTTGGTCGTTTTCTTTTTTTCTCTATAACATAAAAGTGACACATTTATATTATCAATTAAACAAAAACAATGCAATGTTAATTTGTGGGAAAGATATTTGAATTCTACTTGATTCACGATATTTTTTTTTAATGGTCTGCTAGTAGATATTCAAATAGACGTGTCCTGATTTTTTGGGGATGTTAAAGGAAATTTTCCTCCTTCGACTGGAGAGTAATAGCAACTCAATTCGTCAAACTCAGAGACAGTAGCATGAGGGGCCAGCGCCATATACAATGCATAATGTTCTGCATCAGTCAAGTCAAGGTTGTCTTGAATTTTCTTTAATGCCGACGCATCTATAGCCAGTATGTTCTCGGCTACCAGGATGGTGTCCCCATCTGCAGGGAGTGCGGGGGGCCGACTATTATTTAACGAATGGGATGACTCATTGTTATCACCGTGTAGAGATATATGAGTGATGCTGTCGGTGTATCTGAGGGAGGTCCCTAATGAAAGGTTTCCAGAGGACCCTTTGAGGGATGTGTGCGTTATGTCTTGTTTATATTTAGAGGGACGCTGGCCAGACACACTGCTAGCACTTCGAGTTACTAACTTTCTTTCAGATGGATCACGAGCTGGAGATTTTTCTTTACTCTTTCTATTAAAAATACGCGACAAAAATGATCGCTTTTTAGAAGGAGCTAAGGGCAAATCAGATGGAATATAGTCTGATGATCTCGTCATATTCTCAGATTTATTCAAGGGTTGTTGAGAGGGTGGATTGGACTGGCCTGGCTTTGAAAGAAATTCAACAGTTGTAGTAGTAGAGTGAGATTTAGGTCTAAGGACTTCCATTGAGGGGGTTTTTCTGATTCGTTTAGGAGGCAAGGGAGGAAGCTTCTCTTCCGGGTCATATTTCAGTTGAGAAAGATCTATAATAGGTCCTTTGTGTGTGATCACATCTTCGTAAGACATGTCTTTCTCGCTGATGGGAACTGGATTTCTAAATGCTAGCTGCAGACTACTGTAAGTCTTCCTATCATCAAAGTCGTCTAAATCCATAGAGATTCCTTGTGGGTTGAAATTGTCGAGGGTCACCATATTGTTTAGTCTAGTTTGGTTCTCAGAATAAATTTCATCAAGCTCAGCGACCTGGTCCAGCAGCTCATTGAAATTTTTGTCATGACTTTCACAGGAAGATGGCTGATCAACTCCATTTTCAACAATTTCCATTTTAGTTACATCTGAAGGTGTGGTCAAGTCGACCGTAACATCGATTGGATCATTTTTATGAGTATTTCGGTTGTTATTCTGATCGTTATTTTCGTTGATTGAATATTCAATGCTGCTTTGTGCCGCTGGCTTAACTTTATCTTGTGCGTTTGTCTGAGAAATAATTTGATTTAAGAGACTGAAATCGGTTTTCCTACGTCTCGTCAACAAACTTGTCCTACCTGAATCCAGGGGAAGAAGTTCAAATGGTAAGGGATCACTGCATGCATTATCCGACGGCCTACGGAGTTGAATGAAAACCTAAAAGGCCATAAATTTATCAATAACAATTGTAACTTTTGAAATATTACAGTAAATAAAATGTGGCTCATCATGAATGAGTTACCTTCACAGGCTGATCAACATCTATAGTTCTGTATTTAGGAGTTTTGAAGGCAATAGCTACTTGCTTATGGACGTTTGGGTGTTGAAAATCTCCGTAATCTTCCCACACCATATGACCATCGATTATTTCAAAAAATTTAATACTAATATCTTCTTTGGCAACCTATAAACAACAGTAAAAAAATATATATTTTAATCTTGGCTGCTTTTAACCTGTTAACCGGGCAGAACTTACGTAACATACGTAAAAATTATCGGGTACGGGTATGACATATGAATATGTCCTTGAAAATAATGTTGCGCCCTGGAACGTGCGGGACTTATATTTTCGAACAACTATAGTAATACGTCATTCATACGGGTCTCGACATGAATTTAATACGTGGATGGAGTCAGTTTCATTTCGCTGTTGCGAGCGGTGGGTTGTGTTGTGTGACCAGTGACGGGTACGTACTTATACTTACTTACGTATTTTTTTTATTTGTTTATTTAAATACATTCAATGGCTATAAAAATATTCCCTATTATATATTATTTGTATGTCCAACCTTTTATTTAAAAAATATCTTTATTTCAGTGTCCATCAAAATGAATGAGAGCGATATCAGCGATGATGAATTATAGTTGGTATCTTTTTGAATTCGTAGAAATTTTGTTTTTTCCATTGTATTTTATACATATCAATTACGATAAAATATATATTTCATATAATCAAATTTAAATAAAAAACTTTTTAACTATTCCACAAATTTGTGGAATAGTTAAAAAGTTTTTTATTTAAATTTGATTATTTAAATTACTTCCACCAAGAAAAATGCATGTTCAACAACTTATAAATTTTTATATATTTCATAGTTTTTTATTTATTTTAAGTATAAATAAAAAAAAACAGTACTATGAAATGACGTTCTCCGAGCGTGGCGTGTTGACACGTCCTAGTGAAAGAATACGCGCCCGTTACATGTTGCGTAATTAGAATGGGAACTCCCCGGTTAACAGGTTAAGAGACCTCTTTGAATTAGCCTATGTTCTTTGCATGCAGGATGAGAGGAAAAAGTGGAGTGAATGAACACTAGTTTTGAGTTGAGAGACACAGCTATTTTAGATTAAAATCTTCCGCATGCGTCATATTAAGTAACTGTGTTACGTTTTTTGTTTACCGATCATTGTTACAATATTCAACCTTTTTTTAGAAAAATAGGTATTTATGAACTTCAATTTCCCTATCAATCTTGGAAAAATTAATTATGACTTTGTAATTGTAAATATACAAAGCTAAATTTGTAAGTCAGTCAGTAAATGCACTTTTAAGAAGTGAACAAAATAGCGCAAAGTGGCTTACATAATATATTTGTCATCAGCTCAAGAGTGTGACGCCATATCAAGAGTGTGACTATATTTGGACTAAGCTTAAATAATTGCAAGAGTGTTGTATAATCACCTTTTCACATAGTAAAATAACCTCTTGTCCACCCGCAACGGAAGCTGTACAGTGACTCAATTTACATATGACTAAATCACTCATGGCTTTTTTGTCATATATAACATCAGACACCACGGGAGCAAGAGCCAAAGTAAATTTCCCTCTCTCCGATCCTTCCAGGAATACTTGGAAGCAAAGGCGAACTGCATTCAGATCTATTCCTGCAGGTTGAGAGCGGTGAGAGAATCCAGCTGAAATAAGATGGATCATACTTATTTATTTTTATTTATTTATTCGAAATCACATTATAATCATATCTGCTTACATAAGCTATTCTAATTAACATTACAAAGAATAAATAACAAGAAAAATGCTACCTCACTAGGTGTAAACCTGTATCGAGGATAGCTAATATAATACAATACACAATAGAAAAACCAACCAAACAACAATTAAAATAAATAAAGAAGCAGCCCAACATCCAAATTTCATACAAACGGATGTTTAAATCTTATAGTTAGAAGAGATCATAACTGAGCGGAATAAATAATCAAAGCGGTAACACATTATGATCAAAGTGAAATTATTTGTCAAGCATGCACAGAAAGGGAAGACGAAGAACAACGAAACTAAACAATAATAATAGTCATGGTAACATAACAAAGGTCTATAAGAGCTTTATGCGACATAAGGAACAACATATTATATCACATTTGGGCTAATGAGCTACGGGGAGGTGAAAAGACATCAACGGAAAGGAAAAGTAGCGATGACTTTCATTTGTCTCTTTCCATCTTGTTCTTTTGAATGATTGTTCAAAGCGAGATAGCAATAAATTTAATGAATTGAATAGAATCTCTAGATAGAGACTTTTGAAAAAGGAATCTATATACTAAAACTTACTATAAGTACGAGAAAGAGTATGTATATGTGAAATACTTACTGTTCAAGTATTACGTAACGCAATAGGGTGGGGAGGGGGGTATTCTTGTAAAACGTTACTATTGTATTACGGGTGCCGCAACAAAGGTATTTAGTGACTTTCCTGTAATAATTGTGATTTTAGGCATTCATAGTTGTAATATGTGCATTAGGTAACATTTAGAGAATGGGAAGAGGGGTAAAAAATCACGTTACGATGTATTCGGGGGGGGGGGGGGGGGGGTCAATAATGTAAAAAAAAATGCGTTACGTAATACTTGAACTCTGTTTCATGATCCCATTAGTGAAAGTTCACTTAAATAGATTTTAGAACTTAGAATGTTGACAACTCTTTGGCTTAACTGACCAATCAACACATATTCGACCTTCTCATAGTGCAAGATTAAACTGTCTGAATTTCTCACCTTTGAACGGATCTACCCTGATTTCTTCTCTGACTTTTAAAGCATCTTCTATATCTTTTTTCTTAACACATTGTATTCCTAAATTACTAAACGAGAAGCACATGCTGTCTGAGTTGATTTCTACTGTGCAAACACCTTTCTTACAATCTTTTCCAACCAGGTTATGTGGATGAGCTCTGGAAACATATCATTAATAATTGAGAACAGGGCTATTATAATTACAATAATTGAGCAACCTACTACTGTATTTGTCCAAATATAATACAATATTTTTACACCATTTAATTTCCCTTAAAAAATCTACACACAATGCTGCATTTCTAATGATAGTCAATGATATTTTAATGACCAAACCGATGTGACATCAATGAGTTCTCATTCCGAAGAAACATTTCCATTTTTTTGTGTAATTTACGTAATATTAATTAAGTATGACTAACTTTACTTAAATTTATTGAAATGAATGTAACCTGTGTGTAATGTAATAAATAATACGATTGACTTTTACATTCTTTTATGAATATTATAGGTATATTTTCTAAACGTCTTTATGAAAATTTCAGAGTAACATTATATTCCGGGTGCCAATATCTTCAGGCTCATATGGTGTGGTATTGAACTCGGTAACCTAGCGATTTAGAAACTGACTTCAATTCAGAAGGTCTCGGGTTTGATTCTCGGTCGGGTTAGAATTTTTCTTGGTGTTTTTCGGTTGAAATTTCTAATCGTGGTTGACCTGTCTCAGAATAGGACTCGTTTACTAGGAAAAATTGCCTCAGACAAAGAGTTCCGTCAACTATACTGACATAAAGTTGCCAAGTCCACAAAGAACTTCCAGAGAGTAGGTCCATTGGTAGAAGACCGAGACAGTGACTGATGGACCATGTTGCTGAGGAGCTGGACGTGCTAGGTGTGGGAGATCAGTGTGAGTCGTTGCGCAGAACAGGATGGCTTGGAACAACTATATAAAGAGTTGTATGGCCATCAGAAGTCAGTAAAGCTGTACTGGCACCTTTGTGTAGCTGTAGAGAAGTGTCAATTATTTATG
The DNA here is from genome assembly GCA_963576905.1 of Mystacides longicornis. NCBI lineage: Eukaryota > Metazoa > Arthropoda > Insecta > Trichoptera > Leptoceridae > Mystacides > Mystacides longicornis. The sequence goes on along the minus strand of OY756422.1, from coordinate 17,991,119 downwards.
AATGTTATTAGAATACAACTTACTTGTAAGGAGTATCTTTAGTCACACATGAAACCACACAAACAGCCCTTCCTTTGTATCCGACTATTTCTATGGTGGGGTAGGTCTTATTTTCAGGTGTACTTTGTGCTCCGGGGATGGAACCAGCCGACCTACCCTCGCATTCATACCTAAACCTGAAATAATACATTCTTCTATTATTTATCATATCTAAAATAAATCAGGAATATATATCTAGAAATACTAAGAGAGGACCTCATAGTGGAGAAAAAGAACAAGGTAAGTATTGTAACTTCTCATTGTATTTTTTCTTCAAATCAAATGTTTTGTTGGTGCTTTGGAGATTGACTACAATTATTTTGTATACGGTAGGTATATAGAGGAGACCATTTGGAACATATTGTGGCTACTCACAATTCCTATAGGTTGTTTTTTGATTTCCCAAAAACTATAACATTTTTATTAATAAATCAATCAGCAGCCCGATTCACGGAAAAGTTTAAGTCTAAGTTTAGTTCGAAGTTCGAACGAAGTTCGATTCAAACTTTTCCATGAATAGGGCTGCTGGTAATAATAATTGTAGGCGGCGACTATCTACAGTCTATGTACCTATTCACGGAAAAGTTTGAATCGAGCTTCGTTCGAACTTCGAACTAAACTTAGACTTAAACTTTTCCGTGAATCGGGCTGCAGATCCAACTATACGAGGCTGTATATAAAGTTAGCTGAGATGAGAAGAAAAAATGAACATGGTCTTAGATATATAGTTTTGTAGAAAAAATAACAACTAATGACTCTAAAAATTCATTACTAATGTTCGATTTTTAAATGGAACAAACCACTACGGGCTTACGACCGTCTTCTACTGTTATTTCGAAGGCTGGCTTAGTGTGATCACTTTACGTTAACAACGTTCGCCATTAGGTGGTAATGTTTGTCTCCGAAACTCCTAATCATGAGAATTCTCAACATGTTCATCATGTCGAAAAATCTCATGTATGCAACAAGTAGAAATTTAATAATAAAATGAAAAATAGAGAAAAAAGTTGGAAATTATTGAGAATTATATAGTTTTGTAACATTTTATTGCCTATAGTTGCCAACAATACAATGTTTGTTATCCGATTGTTAATATTAGTCAACATCTCATTATTCATAATATCATACTTCTGATTTCATTGGCCAGGTTTATTATTTTTGCTACCTTAAAGTGGCAGCCATTATTTAAATTTAATGAATCTTTGCATTTTGAAGTTCGTCTAAATGTGTATTTAAACCACGCGAGCACTGAGACAGAGCTGGAAAATAAAGTATGTTTTCTTGATCGTTAATATGGACACCAAGGCAATAACAACGAGAGAGTACTGTTATCGCCCACTAATTAGTTCTTGCTTGTAATTGTTTCCATGGTGTCCAGTATCAACCATAAAAGAAAGTATGCTCTGCTTCTAGATTCGGCTCTATGTTTGTTTGGTGTAAATACACACTTATGTGATTATTACTAAAATATTTAATTCCTTCCATGTTAAAAAAATTGAATATCATACTTATTATCTCACATGTAGAATTTAACTGAATTAAATAGAGTTGAGTGTAATTAAACTGGTTTTCAGAAAGAACTGAAAAATACAAATTTTTGATTGATTGAATGAATGATGTAATGAACATGTGATACCTAAGCGCTTTGGAGGCGGGTTGCTCCACAATTTTGACGTAAGCATTCTTTTTCTTATAAGTAGAAGAGGAAGGAGCAGCGGCTAGCAGATGAGAGTTGGCAGCCGTCCCAGTGCCAGTTATGATGCCTCCCCCGCTGTCCATTACTGCATTACACTCTTGCACCTCGGCTTCGAATGTTGGATCAGTTGTTTTGAGGACTTCAACTGCAAATCACATTACCAATATTATTATACAAGAATAACATTGCATCTATAATTAATATCCAATACAGTGGAACCACCCATCCCTGTCCGGATCGGTGTGTTACACCGACCGACCTTGAAGTGCCGTAGGACCACGTCGGTGTAACACACCGATCCCTACTTAGGTATCATTCAGGTACCTTAAACGTTGAATTTAGTGCAGTTATTGCCATCTATCAAATTCTGTGCGAAGTATTTTTGTTTGAAAGGATTTGCTTTGTATTTTTAAGTACATGTATCAATATTAGCTAGAAAACAAAACAAAGAAATCTGTAAATAAAAATTACTGTCAGCGCACGGGCCATTTTATTAGGTTGCATGGTGGCTTTGCACCTGCCAGAATTTTTTTAAATATATCAATCACGAAATCATTTGTAAAACTTAAAAAATCAAAATCTGTACATTTTTCATTATTTTTGACAGTTTTTAAAATTAACAATCTTAGTTTTATTTTTGTGTATTTTATATTTTTAAAGTTAATAAATATTTCTACATTTTTTTTTTTTATATATATTTTTTTTTTTAAATGAATCTGTGCTCACTTAAAGTGAACACAAATACACTCCTTGACTCTTTCACAGTAAGCTACTGAAAGCTTGTGTCGTGAAAGAGGAAGATGAATTCGTATATTAGTAACAATACTGTAGGTCAAAAAGTGTAAGTGTAGATATGAGTTTTTTATGGGAATAATAAATTCGGACCCAAGGATCTTTTGTATGGGAAAAAATTAAGACAGGGATGGGTTAACAAGGGAAATTTCGCATAATGAGCAAGATATTCTAATTTCACAGAAGGGGAAGTACATATTACAGTGGTTTGCCATATTATTAGACTTACTGGAATTCTACCACAAAAATTTTGAAAATATGAATGATGGCAAAATGTAGTGAAATATTTGCTTTTTTACTCTGGTAATATTTGTCAACAAATTTTCACTAATGACAACACTTCTTATCCCCACTCTCCAATTATTTATGGTATTTAGAAGCGATCAAGTGGTTCTCGTGTTGTTATTGACAAATTTGTTTACTGAATATTTTGTTTTGAAGTAAGAATTGAGGTGTAAAAAAGGATTATCTTGCTTTAAAAAGGCATGTTAATATTATTTGTCTTGTTTGAAATATAATTGCGTATCCTAAATGAGATTTTATAATACTTGTTATTTTTTGTCACGTGACATAACTTTTTCCGTATTTTTTAAGGAATGGTCAGGATTTCTGATATACCTCCACGTAAATTGGAAGAAATTTAAGGGTTGTTGAATAATACTGATATGTCTCAGTACAAAACAGCAGAAATACTTAGTTTCCCAAAGCACGGTTAAGAAAGTAAAGCAAAAACTTGATTTGGGAGTACGTTTGTAATCTTCCCGTACAGGAGCGTCTGGGAGAAAACGAGTTACAACTCTTAGAACCGACAGAAAAATTAGAGACGTGTGCTTAGAGAATCGAAAACACCCAGTTAATCTGTTAACCAAGCAAATAAAGAGCAAGGCATTAACATTTCTCAACGCACGGTGCAGAAACGCCTGAAAGAATTTGGCCTTACTTCTCGACCACCAACTAAAAAACCTAAATTAACACCATCTATGGTTAAAAAATGTTTAGAATGGGCAAAAAAATATAAAAACTTCACCGAGGATGACTGGAAAAGGGTAATTAAAAAAACATTACTACTATTTTTCATGTATTTACTGACAGATTTAATTAAATTGTTATTTGTTATTTTCTGGTTTCTTCCAGGTTTGCTTTTCGGATGAATCACTTTTTCAAGTTATGACAGATCAAGTTTTGTGAGGAGGAGGGTGGGTGAAGTATTTCTCCCAGATTGCATCGTACCAATATTCAAACATCCTACGTCTGTCATGGTGTGGTCAGTGATAAATTTCAAGGGTACTGGGCGATTGCAAATCGTCAAAGGCACGATGCATCAAGGACAATATCGTGAAATTCTTTAAGAGAGGCTACTACCACAACTTTCCCAGTGGTTCCCCTATGGTGAAGAGTACATTTTTATGCACGATGGAGCCCCGTGCCACAAGGCAAAGTAAATATTTGAACGACAATAAAATTGTTATTTTGGATTGGCCTGGAAATTCTCCATGTATGAATTCAATAGAGATCGTATGGGAGTTTTTGAATAGAGAAATGGTAAAAGATGTGATCAAAACAAAGCAATCACTTGTTGATAGGCTCATTTATGTGTGGAATAACAGTGAGGAGCTCCAAAACACAGTTAAAAACTGTATTCTGAGCATGCCACGACGCATCCAAGCCTTGTTGCGGCAAAAGGGCATCATACCAAATATTGAATCTGTGCGTCAAGTTCCATTTAATATTTATTTTGTATCCTAAGTTTTTCTGAGTAAAGTTTTTTTTATCGAATATCACATTGGGTTTTATTTCTTAAAGTTCCTAATGCCAAATAAGAACATAAAAATTGAAAAAATATCCAAAAAAGTCAATATAACAGAAAATTAATGATTTTTTTGTATTGAGTCTAATTGCTTATTGCGAGCTTTTATCCATATTTTATAAATTATTATATGTTTTGTCTATCATAAGAGTTTTTCATGAATTTTAATATGCTTTGAGATTTTTGTAATGTGGTTACATTTGTAATATCGATTGACTGTAATTGGCCTGGAGGCCGTATGTGTTCAATAAATAAATAATATGGCAAGCCATGGTACTTGAGAGCGACGACTTCGCTGTCAATGCTTCTGCTTACCCATTTTTCAAAATTTGTATTCAGACTTTTTTTTTTTTTTTTTGATCAATTGGCCGGGAATCAATTGCCCCCTATAACACCGCGACCCTTGTTGGATCTATTGTATTTGCCACTTTGATTACAGAATGCCGTCGAGCCCAATGTCCACCCAGAAGTTGACAATGGTTTTTGCGGCGATGTTTGGGATATCCTCTGGGTATAGTATAAACTTCCCCAGGTGATATCGGCGTTTGCTCATCAATGGTATGCACTCGCACAGAATGTGGAGTGGCGTTTCTAGGGCCTCCTCGCACACCCGGCACATATCTGCATTTTGAATCTTCAGGGTTGTCATGTGCTTATTTAGCCCACAATGTCCCGTTAGAATTCTTACCATGATGCGTAGTTTTGTTCTGCCAAGTGCTAGAAGCTCCTTAGAGAATTTTTCGTCATAGCCTTTGATTAGTGCTTTGGAGTGTTTAAGCCCCGGGATATTATCCCATAGCACTAAGGCGTTGGATTTGTACATTTCACGTAGGGTGTTGCGAGCCAGCTTCATGGGGATGCCGCAGTATATCTCATTAATTTGTATCAAAAATGTCTCAAAAAAAAAAACTGTGGGTACCCCTATTTTGAATTTTACACACTAACGTAAGTGAGAAACTCACAGGAATTTTATATCGGCTGCGGAGCTTTTGTTTCTTCACACCAGCGTAAATGTCCCAGAAACTTAGAATAGGGGTACTGAATGTAAAATCATTGAATGCTTCACCATAATAAGGAGATGACAAATTTACTCAAAGATAATAATGCTGTGACACATTTCCCCCAAATTTTGAAGTATTGTAATGGTTAAAAATGATTATCGTTAAGATCTAGTCCTGAAAAATGGACACGAGAATCTAGACAAACTTAGAATGTTGTGTAAAAATGATTAAGTTAACTAATTGAATGTGCATTCTTGGTGGAAATGTTTTTTTTTGTCACCTGTGACCATGCAGAACCGGTGCCTGCGAAACAAGTCAGGGTATTAATTAATTTGTGGAATAACAAATAAATTTTTTCATTTAAATTATTTTAAAAAGAATTAGATTTCATTAATGAATATGGATTTACCTAAAGTGAACACAAATACAATATAAGAAATTAGTATTTTTTTCCACATTGAAAGCATTTTCATATTTTACATTGATTTATGAGAAAAATTGTTTGTCATAATGAGTGTTTAGGTTAACGAGTACAACTCTGGAATAAATTATGCATATTACGAGAGGTTCCACTGTATTTTGATTGTTACTTAAGTAGTTTGTGGCTTAGTTCAGTTGCCAACCACATCCTCTTTCACATCACAAGTTCTGATTATTGTGAAAGTATCAAAAGTGTATTTGTGTCAAATTTAAAAGAGTCCAAATTATACATTTTTAAGTTAAAATTTGCAAGACTGAGAGACAGATAGAAAAGATCTACAAAAAGGCTGGCCATTTATTCTGAATGTCACTGTTTAAAATTACAAAAAGGGTGAATGTAGATCTAGTTGTGGCACTGCTTCACATGCCTGTTTGAGGTGAGACTGTTAAGTTATAAGATACACAACTCTATGATATCTTTAGTTTGTGAGCTAGTGGAACAGCTGACCTAAAGGCCTCTGTCATAATCCATAAAATAAATGTGAAGTTACAAAGTTTTTGTGGTTATAATATCTTCTATTATATTCTTTTTCTGAGGTAGCTTCGGTTTAAATTACGTTACATTGAATTAACTAACTTCAAATGTAGTGCAATCATAATCTTAAAAGTATACCAGTAACTATAATAGATGATGTGCAACTTACTGACATCACTAATATTAAGGTTGGATTGATTAATTGTATCCTCATCGTCTACCAGGCAGTTGGACAAATCTGTGTCTGAAAGTATAACAGAAAAGTATACAGTTTTTAGATTTGTACTAGATAAATATTAATTATTTGTGTACAATATTTTAGTTCAACATTATTTTGTGATTTACAGAAGAATTCAATTGAATAAAGCTCCCATCTGCATGAAGTAAAATAAACATATTATGTAAATTGTAAGCAAAAGGAGTATTTATTTTAACCCACGTAGGAACAACTGGATTAATAAATATATACAGTGGACCCGCGGTAGTCTGAAGTTTTGCAAGGCGGTTTTGGGCTATCCAATTGTAAAGTACTGCCCATGACCCCCATAGTCCTAATTTTTAACATGACAATGTGATAGGATTGACAAAGAGCAAAAACCAAGTCTTTCATATCAAATTCTTTTAACGTTTTATTCTATTCTATAACTTTCAAAAGCAAATTTTTCTTGATTTGACGAAAATTTACATAAAATCAGATTACAGAGGGCACCGGGGTACCAGGGGTCCATTGTAATCTTAAAAATTAATGTTGAGTCTTATAAATGAAAAATCAAATATCAAAACAAAGCTTCAAAATTCAAAAGATGATGTGCATTGCAGGTTCAATAAAAGTAGCGGCAAAAGATATGGACTTAGGTAGCAGATCTTCAGGAAGAGTACCAACAATAGAGGACAGATGATTGCACATGCCAGTCTAGGATAAGCCGAGAAATATAGAGCTAGAGTTCGAGCTTGTTAAACAAATTAAATAAGGTTTTCTCTCACAAAATGCAGTCCAATAATTTTTATGGTAGAGTCCCAATTATCTACTGTTTGAAAAAGTAGTTAAAACTTCAATAGTATTGTTTAGAACTTTCCATATTTACCGACATGGTTTCATACAGTCTCCACAGTAACAAAACTCACAGCATATTTTAAAAAACATGTTAAGAAAAAAGAAAATTTTGGTAGATTTAAATAAATTAAATTCTACTCTCCACCATGAGGAAAATGCATGCTCAAAATATGTTGTTTGCTAGATACAAATTGGTGATAGTCCATTTCAAAATAAAAATGAAAGAGTCTTAATAATAATATAACACTTTTCTATACAAAGGTGTAAGTATAGCCGGCGGAACTTATTGCCTGAGGCAATTTTTTCCAGTCAACCGGTCCCGTCCAATCTGATACAGGCCAACCCCGGTTAGAAATTTCTAGTGAAAAAACACTTAGAAAAACTCTGACCCGACCGGGAATCGAACCCGGGACCCCGGATCTGAAGTCCACGCTAGTACAACTAGGCTATCGAGGTCGGTATAGTTCTACCACAAAATTTTTGATAGAACTATAAAAGACTCTTTCATTTTTATTTTATTATACTAAGTATGTACTTATTCACATATTTTTGAGATTAACTATGTATAAAATACCTAAAATAGTTTAGCGTTTCAACACATCATACTATAAAATCATGTAAATAGGTGTGTGTAGTGTAACTAAGTCTTTAGATTTGAATTGTTCAAAAAATTTTCTTGTGTATAGGTACCTATATTACAAAAATAGACAACTTTATGACAGGGTAGGCAGAGAGACAGTAACCTCACGAAGTAGTGTTATAGAGATGTAGGAAAAGCCGTACCCCTTAATCAAGTCCTTTATTGGGAATGGCAAGCACAAACTTGAAGTGGTCGGTAGACCAGTGGTATCAGTCGGCAACTTTCGTACATACAGCGTATTAAGAGGCCGTGGGTTCGAATCCCGGAGCCGACTATTTCCACTTTTATAACACAAGATTTGCTTTAAGTGAAAGATGTTGAAAGTGTATTTGTGTTCACTTTGAGTGGGCACAGATTCATTTTAATAAAAAAAAAAATCTGCCCCGACTGGAGAATATCGAAACTGGGGCTGAACAGAGATTCTAAGAAGACATTTATGTTGAAAATTTTTTAGCTCAAAGGGATTCTTCTGTGCTCAGGAATCTCCATTGGTCCAAATCCTGACTAAGATAATACCAATTCAGTCATAGGTATATAATTATTACAGTCTGAAAAAACTATTTAAATAGGTTCAACTATTGAACAATAGATTCCATCTATATTTGACATTTTATTCAATAAAAAATTATTGTTCTTATTCACCGATTGGAATTTCCAAGTACGATTACCCCAACAATCCCATATTAACAGATGGTAGGTATATCATTATAACGAGCTATGGAAAAAGTCTCAATCTCACGATGCTTACAAAGTTTAAGAATCTCAGAATAGATGTTGAAAAAATAAAAATATAATATGACATTACATGAATACCTACTTGATTTTAAAATTGGTGATATTTTTATAAAACAGTATTAAGTTAGGCGCATATATACAACTTTTAATCATTCGACCATTAAAAAAGCTAGTGTATCTTATGGGAGTGCACATACCAACAACACATTAATTGGTTGATTAAAAATTTATAATCGTCTTTTGATTAAAAAGTTGGACAACAACTATAGATCAATCAAAAAATGTTTATTGCGTGTATTGATGCCCACAAAACTTCGACAAAACAGCAGATTCACGATTATTAAGTGTAGCATAACCATTTATCTTTCTGGTTAATTATCATTGTTTGTAGCACCTTACTCGAACATTGCCGAAAAAAGAATTGATAAATTGACGATAGAAAATATACGCACTTCTGTCGACTTGACAGTTACAGTTTATAACTTTTGAATCAAATACATCATTTGACAAAACAGTTGGATTCAAAAGTTTTATATATCGTCGTCGTACAGGAGAAAGTGACCAACTGTCGATGTATTAATTTTACAGGAGAACGATTTTAAACATTTTTCATTTTTATGTATTACTTAAAAAAGGTATTAACGTATTCACATAGGTGATTTTTTTTATATGTATAGAATTATTTAATACCTTTTGAATGATATAATAAACTTTTCAAAAAAATTAACACCTATATAATGATATGGGCCTATCAGCTTGAGCTGCCTGCCCATTGCAATAATAATAATAATAATATTTAAAAAAATATATAAAGCAGATAGTCACTTTTACCTGTAAGAAAATTGCTGTTCTTTTTATACATTAGTTTACTTTTGGTTATTGAAGAAGGTGAAAAAAAAGATAGTTTAGAACACAATTTTCTTTTAAAAATACTTTTATTATCATTTTAAATATAAAAAGAAAAAATAATGAGAAAAAGTTTAAGACATAAAAATATTATTCTGTTTGTGATTCAGAATCAAGACTTGGTTCTGGCAGTCTGTCTTTTTTATTAATTGTGTTTATAGCGATTTGTACCATCCGTAAAACTCACGAGGAATAGCTCCTCTATCGCACAGCTTGATCAAACCGTTTTATTTCTTGCTTATACTCATTGGATACCTATACCTATTGCATATAGTCATTTTTGCTTGTTATGAATATTGTCATCGACGCAGGTGGTCAATTTTACCATGTTTAGATTTCATTTATACCAGTGAAAATCAACTTGGTCATTTTTTCCAGGGCATTGTTATGTTAGTTGTACATCAGATAGTCATTTATTAGAATTTTGCAAAAATTGCACTTGGTCACTTTTTCTTGTACGACGACGATATGTTCCTATAGCCTTAGTTAGCTGTGTCAATAACTGATGGATAAGTGGAATGGTTTCAGAAAAATCAGATCAACTAATTATTATGTTTCAGCATTCAAAATCTCTTTATCTTGAAAAAACCATATCTAAGGAGTACTATTGTTGGTGACACTGTGTTAAAACATTACTTGTATTTTGTTTTTGGGTAAAATAATCATGCATTTGGATCACCTTAGTGTTAGTTTCCTTTTCTATATCATATATCGTACAAACGTTATAAAGCATTTACCAATTTAACCGAGCGATGCTCTAGATGAATGAATCAGCTGTCTGATGAGATTGATATTTTCAATATTACATATGAACTTTTCTGCAAGCGAATTGAGTATTTGGTGTAAAAAATATTGATGATCTGCTTTAATATGAAAACAACTTGTATTTTTAGTTATTCTTCTTTGTTTTTTTGTATTTTCTTGTAAGTGTGATAGACGCAAAGGCTTTTTGAAGTTGTTAAGTCTATTTCACTGATATTTAACTGAATAAAATAAATAAATATGATGAGAAAAGTTGATATCCAAATACGGTATGTAAGTTGGAAGAAGAAAGTATTCTGGATAGAAAAGAATGAAAGAACTCTCTGCCTACTAAAGGGAATATAGGTAGGTACTATGAGAATAAACATAAAGGATTTGGAATACGGTATTCAAATTGAATTTTTCAAATTTTGAGCATTTCAAAACCTGACAAAAAGGTTAGCAACATAGTAAACATCACCATGAAAAATCCAAAATATTAAAGTTTGTATGTATCAATCAATCCAGCAGCACATTTCAAAAAATAATTAATAACTATGTCAACATTTCTTTAAACTGATTCCGAGACATCCACTACCAGTTGTAACTAAAATTTTGTATATATTTGGATTGGGAAGCCATAATTAGTACTAACCACTTCAACAAATAGAGTATAATCACTAAATCAGCAGGTTAATTGACTTATAGATCAAACGGTGGACACATTAATATCGTTGGCATGTCTTTTAAATACTACTTTATGTATTACATATTGTGATTAACTTTTATTTTTATACAAAATTTTGACAAAGATACAGATTCTTTGAGAGATATAAAATACTAACCAGAAAAAATATAGTTTCAATTATATGACCACATACAATGTTTAACCAGATGGTGTTTTGAGTACACAAAATATGTAAAGATCTTTGATGATATTAGAATAAGAGAAAACTGGTAAATTTTAGTTAAAATAAAAGTGGTATTACAAATTGAGACTCGTTTTTTCATTCTTAACTAAGAGAAATGTTTATTTTATAAGGTATCCTAAATTATCTTGCAAAAATTTCAAATGGTTCATTTTACATAAATATATTAATAATTTTTTTACATTAACATTGTAAATTGATCAACAAACATTTATATTTATTTGAACCATTAAGATATTTTTAGATTACAAAACAATATAAATTCTACTTAGTAACTTTTACTGCTTTCTGCATTTATATTGATTTTAGAATAGCCCCCAAAAACCAAGGCTCTTTTACAAATTTTATGGGCCTTCAGAAGAAATGAATCTAAGATCCTTAAAAATCTTTTGACAACGAGGTAACAAACACAATTGTGGATGGATTACGTTTGTAAACAGATAGATTACCCTGTATATTATATTATATTCTAAAATTGGAACTATTTGGAATGGAATGAGTTATTTCGCAAACGATCAAAGCATTGAGTTCAAAATATTCTCCATTTATAGAGGTGACAATGGAGTTGCTGAACCCAAAAAAAGTTTGTATAGGAATTAACATTCATTTTGGTCGTTTTTGAAATTACTTACTTAGATGGTGATGATTCATGATGTTATATATATACCAAAGCATAGGCATAAAAAACATTATAAATAGAGAGAAAAAAGCAATTTAGGGTATCTACAAGCAAACTGCATGTCAAAACCTGAGACAGCAAAATTCACGAATAATGCAAAATAGTTTTTTATAATACCTAGTACTGAAAATAAAATAAGCATTAAATGTATGGAAGATTAAGAATTATGAACGTTCTATTCATTTATCGTATTTTTAACCTCGAAAAGAGAAAAGAAGTTGAACTGTAGGTAAATTCCATAGTATTTTGAAGGTCAGAAAAATATGCTCAAGAGAATTGACAATAGACTTTCAATTGTTCGGGTGCTTGGTTATGGTATTCATTGTCATACTCAAAATAAAAGACCAGTCTAAATTTGAAATATCAGTATAGTATTTTGAAAACCATCAACCGGTTTTCGAAAGCTTTGGCTTTTTCTAAAGATGATTGACACTGGAGATCAAACCCACAACCTTTACTACAAAAGTCGCCGACTGAACCGTAAAATATGTTTTCTATTTCTGTTTTAAAGTGATTCCTTGACATTTCGAATGTTCGACATTGATGTAACTTCAATCCCGCACGCCATCAATAGAATCAACATTATGAGTGTTTTGGACTCGCATCAATAGCACTGCTTTTCTGTTATTCATACTTATTCTGTGTTTTCGTTATACTCATGATTTAGGTTTTGTTATGCCGAGACAAAATAACTTTTTATATATTACTGAACGTATCACATTTTCAATATTTTTTTTGGAATCATAATACATATAATAAACTTGTAAAAAATCAGTCATGGTAAAAAAAACTTGCTAAAAGTGAATTAATTGTGTTTCAAAAAGAATAAATTATTTTCATTATGTGCTGAGCTATTCTCAAAGTTTCAATTGTCTAGCTAGTCAGGAAGTTAGTTAAAGATTGTGAGCAAGATTTGCATTGGACCAACAAAGAACCAATCAATAATTGAGTTGAGTGTTAAAAGTATTATTGAGTTGAATATTTTGTAAAATAACCATAGAAAAATAATGTCTTGAGCAAGTTAATGAGTACTTATATGTATTTAGGAAGTATTTTTAGTAGTGATGGAAAGTGTGAAAAAGAAATAGAACATAGGAATGTGGGTGGTGCACTAAGACCTATTATGAGTAACAACAACGTACTGACACTTTGCAAGAGACCTCTGAAAACGACGCACTTCTTTGAACGAATTGTAGGGTGTCACAATAGACCTATTTTGGTCACGGTGACACAAGGGGCATATCATAATCACTTGAACTTCATCGAGGAAAGAAAACTTTCATATTGACGGTTGTGTATTTGAAATTTAGTGCTGAACATCTTTCTCAGTACGAGCTTTGTTTATTGTCAAATAACATGGTAATACTCCAATTTCACCACTCTTAATGATTTCGATGTTATTTTATTATAAAGGATACTTGGATGTTTTTTTATTCATAAGTTTGGTTTAAATTGAATATGCTTTATTGTTTTCATCCACATAATGAACAGGTCAAACATTTTTAAAAGTTTGCTTTTTCATCTGCAAATTGAACACACCGCTATTTTTTAAGTTTAAATTCAGACGAGTGACTGAACTGAAGTGTTACCTAAAATTTGACATACAGGTATACTCAATATAATAACTATTATATTTCTTAAAACTAGGTATGAGTATTTAAATAATTGCACAGTGGTATTAAATTCCAGAAACCAAATCATGTGAAAATACTTTAGAGGAAGAGCAGTCTTTTTACTGCGTGTAGTCAGGTTTATAAATACTCAAACTTAGGGTAATGAAAAGTTTGTGTGGTAAATTTTTGTGGAGAGTTTAGTATATTAGCGAATACAATAGAGAAAAGTGTTCTAATTTTAGTAACCCCACCATATTAATCGAAAAAAATATATAATTTTGAATATTTTTTATTGATTATGATGATATTATGATAGGCACAAAGTCAGAAGTTTCAAAATATTATTGTAACTTTTTATCTCCAAGGAAAATTTATGACATTCTTTTACATTAATTAGGTATCCTTAGAGGCTTTAAATTAAATTCATAAAAGTAGATAGCAATAAAAATAATAATACATACAGTTTTAGTTTTGAGTTAAGAGAAATCAGTTTGACAATTTGACATTTCAAACAGTTCAAATACAGGTGGTAGAAAGTGCATAAGTGTTTTAGGAGCGAAAATATGTAATAGCAGAAGTTTTAAAAACATACCTGAGGAATGTTGAAAATAATGAATATTAGGATGAAACTGGATTTAGCTACGACATGGAAGTCAAAAATTGTTCAAAGAACTTGGATAACTACAGCAGAAGGTGACACCATGCACACAAACACCAAACTAATATACATACTTTATGGAAAGATTAAGTAGTGCATTTGTTCGAGTCTAATATTGAAATGTCATGCAATGCTTCGGAAGGAATTGTTTCTTACACACCTATTCGACCGTTTTCCATAGTCATCAACTGGGAAGAGAATTATTTTATTCTCGTAGGTATTTGCCAATGTGACGTTCCGTTTATAGACGAAGGCCCTTGACAAAAGTTTTTAAAGTTATTCTATAGGCACACCAAATGTATAAAAATAGTTGTTTGAATCATTTTATTACATATAGCAACTTCCTAATTTTATGAATCATTTAGATATTGAGTGCATTAAATTTTTAAAACTGGTCATACAAAATTTCAGTGTTTTAGTTATTATTTTGAAAACGAGAAAATGTGAAGTTTGGGTACATAGACATAATATAAACGTACCTCCATAAACATGATCTGTTAGTTATTATAATTATAAGATATATTCTCGACAATACACAATCGTAATTCACTCGTTCGAAGAAACAAGTTATCAAGGTCTTCCCTCGATTGCCTGATACAGTAAGCGCCAAGAAAGGCGCCTAAACAACACTTATTCAAACTTTCGAAAACTCGCGAAACTTGAAAACAAACGTTTACTGAAGAAGTATAAGCACAAAAAAAGTTTATAAAAGTTTTAAAGAGAACACTGGAAGCACTGACGGCGGAACGTATTCACTATTTAGTTGTATGTAGTACCTATTGCATGCGAAGTCGATTATTTTAGGAACGGTCACCACAAGTAAGTAGTTTAGCTGACTATAATAATAATACTATGTGATATGAACTCGTACGCGAGTAAGTAGCTATAAGAACAAATTATGGAACACACTACTATCGCTATAATATTATTAATTATACATAACAAAATATAGACGGATATAAGTACGCATCGCGTCCCAAGTGTGTATATAAAAAAAAGAGTATAAATATTACATAGACGGAGTGACAGACAACGTAACGCGCGCCGCGGACGACCACACGACGAAAAGAACACAACGCAATGTTCAGTTACTTTTGTGGAACTAATTCAAAATCCGAATAGGTGTAGGTACGTAGCTACTACGCGAGCACAATGTTATGACTTTGTCCATTCCCTATTGGTGTAGGAAGTCACATGGTTATACGTGACGTAGTTTTCCCTTTGTGCGCATGCGTGCTGATAATATTCAAACAGGCCTGTGAAAGAAGTTTGGTCGGTCTCTCCTGAACAGAGAATGGCGTAATGTTATTTTGACGTATGTATCTGTTACGTATCTATTTTCATCGTGCGCGGCGCGACTGGTTACTGCATCTGTATCTACTCTTTGTATGCGGCCCGCCAAAATTTGCCAAGGACTTATTTTTTTGCTTCCGATAGGATCACTGTTCGATCTAGAGAGTTAAATGACCTTTTGCGCCCTCGTTTTTGTATTGTATATTATGAAATACTCAGTTATATTTTGGAAAATAATAAATGCCATCGTTATATTTCGATTTTAAAAAGAAAACAGATATTGATTGACGTAAATATTACTTGAAATGCGTTTCTATGCACTCAGGTTGATAATAAGTATGTGGGAGTAGCGACTTCATTCTGTTAGCTATGTAGGGACAAAGCGACATAGGCATCGATATAATTATGTATTAAATGGTAATTAGTTGCTTTGAATGCATCTAGTTTATTAAGTAACACGTATTTACAATGATTATCTCACAGATTATAGAGAAGCTGTTCATTTAGTTAGATACAGATATTACTAATAATAGATAACCATGCATCAGATATTATGTTGGCGTTGGCAGATGGTAGAAGTTTGAGTAAACGTCCGATAGTTTTTCAAATCCTTCTTCATGAAGAACCTTAGCAGAAATTCAAAATTTTTCACTGAAATATGAAGATATTATTTTAAATCTCACTACTCAAAAACAAAGATTTTTTTTTATATTTTATTTTATTCTACAATATTTAAAGTCAATTTCGTGTTGAAGAGTTCCATTTTGGAGGTAAAGATAATTGTTATCCTTATTGAGTATTTTTTTAATGATAAATGAAATACCCATTTTCTATAGTGGGCCTTTTTGGTTATAGGTAACCAACGAAAAATGCTCCGTATCTCGTGAAGAGATCGCGTAACCATGCAACACAAGGAGGTCCCTGGAGTAAAAGAATATAAATAAATAAAAAAAAAAATCAACTCTTTCTTTATTTCTCTCAAGCAAAAATTATACAGATGATAGAAATATACAAACAATAAGCCCTCATTAGTTGGAAGTAGGTATATTAATCGGTCGCAAACTTGATTTGTATGAAACCAACTTTTTAGTTTTGATCGCTGCGATCAAACTAAAAAGTTGGAAAAAAATGATTTTGGTTTTCAAGATCTCTCCATACGCGTGTAAAGTGTGACGTCATTTGACAGCTTTGCGCTCCACTCTTCCATACATTTTGTGTGGAATCAGTTTCGGAAAAAAAAGTGTTTAGGTATTAGAGAAACAAAAAAAAAGGATTATTGCTAATCATTGTACTGAAAACAAAAAGGGGCAAAAAACATCTTAAAAACGTCGTTTATGGTTAAAAAAATTAAACAAATAACCCAATTTCATTAGTATGGGAATTTGTATGGGATTCTAAATGTCAGATAGCTTCGTGGAGCGCGGCTGTAGATGTCTCTGCTGTCTCACTTTACACCCATATAATGCTCGATGTTGCGCAATGTTTATGACCTACTCCCACACCATGTCCAGATTCCTCAGCTCTGCTTCGAAGGAGCGGAACATAGTATGAGAAGTGATTGGCTCACGCTGGGTGCGCCGGCGTATACCGTCGTTCGTGATGCGGTGGTACCATCTTATAACCAAAATTCTCCTGAGGCACTTAATTTCGAAAGCTGCGACTTTTTATGCCTGGGCTTTGGCCAGGTGCCAGGACTCATACCCATACCTATATAACACGCGAAATATTTTTCATACAAATGCCTACCCAGATAACCAATCCGACAACGGAAAACATTTTCCATATATACTTAAAATTTTCGTCAATATAAGTGGTTGCTTTGACAAAAAAAATCCTCGTAAATATTACAGCTTAGAAATTTTGATACTTGCTCAGTGGTCCCTACATACAACTGTTGCTACGGGGAGAAATGTCAAATTGTCCGCAATTCTCAACGTGGTAATGTAAAATTGGGACCCTCTACTAAGAGGGACGATATAACTGACTTACATCCCAACTAGCAAAATAATGGTTGAGACAACGTCGCAACAGATGTTATATAACTGTCATATAAACGTATATACGACCCGAAAAGTGCCCAAATTATACGACGTTTTAATTGCATAGTGGTTGTGTTATAGGGTTTCGATGACTAATTAATTACATATTCGTTGAGTAGTGGTGACAACTGCGACTAAAGTCGTTATATAGTGGTCTGTTCGACACATCTATGCGACTAAAATCGTTGTATAGTGGTCTGTTCGACACATCTATGCGACTTTTACGTTACATAAATGTCGTAAAAAGGTGAATTTACAACTAATTATTCATGTTGTAAGTACACGCTAGTTTTTTCTAACAGTACCTACAGAATATAAGTGACAATTTTTTTGTTTTCAAAGTTAGAGATATAATAAATTTAGTTGAAATCTTCATCAATAATGTTCTGTGTCGAATATTACTATACGCACTCCTAATTTTCTTGGGGATTTATTTTTTTCGTCAACTACGGGTAAATTTGTGTTTCAGTAATAATGCCCTTATCAAATTTGTCAGAAATAACGAATGTTAAATTAATTATAAATTATAAAATCTAATGAAATTTTCGCCATCTTTCTGTAGTTATATAGCGACTTCTATTCGACGACTACATAACGACATGTCATATAAACATCGTGTAAGTGTATCTTACATAACTTATTTATACACGCCATTTTGCTGTGGTATAGGTTCAGTATAGGGTTGCCAACTTTTTTTTTTTTTTTCGAGAAAAGTATACCTAGTACATATTTTAATTTTTTTTTAATTTTGTGCAATTTTACAAAATATTTTACACACACAATCAACTTTGGGTTGGTTGAAATAATAATATATTGCCACTGACAATATACCCGTCTGTTATATTTTTATTTGTAATGGTACGACTACAAGCTTGCGGACGTCTGGCACAAACAGACCTACACAAACTTATAAACGCCGTTCATATTCTGTCGCATCTAGGCATTTCTTATGTTATAATTATTAAACACCTGAAATATAATCCAGTAATGAAATAAAATCTCAGGCATACCTACTGTATTATTCTACGTGTGGAGAGTCATCAATAATACTATTTTAATTTATATACATATTATTATGAACGCGCGTGAAATTACATTTTCTTGCAAAGTATTATTGTTGGAACTTTAGCCCAAAAATAACATATTATGTTTGTATTATGATTTCTCGAAAATTTGTGACCAACCCTAACTAAACAGAATAAGTGTATGATGTATTATGGTTATATAATGGTGGTTTGGAAACTTTTACACGATTATGACTCACATAAAAGTCGTCAAAATTATACTTATATGACTTATGATGTTATATAAAAGTTTTCTTGGCACCGATATATGATTAGTTGTATAAATTAGTTGAATTTACTTTTACTCGACTTTTATTGTTATATTATGGAGGTTTGAAGCCTTTTACACGATGAAAGTCACATAAAAGTTGTCTAAATGAAACTTATATAACAATTAATGTTATATAAAAGTTTTCCTGGCACCGATATATGATTAGTTGTATAAATTAGTTGAATTTACTTTTACTCGACTTTAATTGTTATATTATTGAGGTTTGAAACCTTTTACACGATGATAGTCACATAAAAGTCGTCTAAATGAAACTTATATGACAATTGTAATTATATAAAAGTTTTCCTGGCACCAATATACGATTAGCTGTATTAATTAGTTGAATAAACGTTTACTCGACATTTTTATGTAACCTTATGACTATATAACTAAATAGTCGAATTGATAACTTCTTTACGACGTCGCAGTTACGTAAACACTTTAATATAACATTTAAAGGACTTAAGATCGTATAATTTTATTGTTATATAACCTTTTTGCTAGTTGGGATGACAATAATGCTTCTAACGTTATTTTTATTAAACGATATTTATAAATATTAGTCAGCTAAGCAATAATAACAATAGCCTACCCTTATTTAGGTACATGTCAGCCAATATTAGTTTACTGAAAATATTAGGCTCGCGCTCACTATATTGAATGTCCTTTTTTTTTAAGAAATCGTAAGTACTTTTCGGTCGGATACAACATTTTGGAAACGACCTGTTTTAATTTTTTTAGGAAAATGTTAAATTTCCAGATACCAAATCTTCATTTAGGTTTGTAAAATAAAAAAGCTTTTAAAAATATTAACGTTATTTCAATTAATGAAACTGCTATACGTTTTTGAATTTAAGCCGTTATTCCCACCTCTATAAATAGGTACATGAACATCTTTAAAAGTTTTTCCATATCTTAAAGGAAAGAAAATTATTTTTATCCATATCAGAACCACACGAGAAAACGAATTATTACATAACGGAAAGTGAGGCAAAACAAAGACTTGGATGTTTCCTCTAAAAATATTCCAGTAGATGCGCTCCACATGCATCCGCTGCATTCCTCTGTGGGCATCCGATAATGCGATGTCTCCAACTCAGAGTGCTGTGGTTGTTGACGTTGGAAGGTGGCAACTTGTGATGGTCTTAATATTCTCATTATAACCTCAAATAAGAATTATTATTGAACAAAGCTGAATATAGCTCTAATTTGTGCACTTTCGTTTATCTTATGATGTGTGGCAGTGTGTTGAACTTGATCTAATAAAATGGCAGAACACAAGAAATTGAGTAAATTGGGGCCATTCGTCGATGAGAAGACTGCATTTGAAAACGTAAATATTGTCATATATCATACCTATACCTACTATCTTATCTCCATCTGTCTTGTCTTGATTGCATTGCTTTTAGCTACCATCAGCAATCGAAAGGTTCTGCAATCGAAATTTTATTGTACCTACGTGTGAGGAAAATAAACTGGATTGATTTTGATCGCTTTATCTCGTGTCCCAATCAATTAGTAACTTCTCCGATGGAGATTTATTATTATATTAGTCATTGCTTAGTTTCTGTTCTCAAGTTTAGTGTTCAAATTGGATTTTAGTTTTTAAAGTGAACATAAATACAGTTTTGATATCTTTCACACTAAACAAATGTTCGAAACCGGGGATCGAACCCGCAACCGCCACGCTACTATAATCACTTCATTTCATAAGTACTTACCTACTACTTGAAAACGTTTATTTCTGTATGTCAATCGCATGCATTCTTTTTAACAGTACCTAAGTACCTACCTAAATATCAACGATATTTTGTAAAATCATTTCAGTTGAAACTATTATAAAACCTACAAGTCATACCTACTCGTATAAAAGAAATTCGCCATCACCATCATGCAATCGACAGAAATAATCACTAATTGAAACTAATTGAACGGTGAGTCAATTTCAAGAATTAAAAAGATATTGCGGCGGGTCGCAAATAAAATGTACCTATCCTTCTTTTAAGAAAAAGAAGAAAAAGAAGAAAAAAAAAACATATTACCGAATTTGTTACCAAAGAAGAATTGGACTGTAATTTTTATTTATTTTTAAATTAGGTGTTGTTGATATTCTCAAAACTGCTTGTGGCAATGGGCATTGGAAAAAATCTTTATACTTACATATAATTAATTTCTTCGAATTTGGATTGTTTTGAAATATTTTTTGAGAAAATTATAAAAATCAGAAATAGAGTGGCCACTGTTGTTGGTGGGCCACATGAAAAAGTCCGGCAGGTCGAAGTCTGACCCAATACCAAATCCAACTTTTTTATATTCTTCCATTTGTCTGAGAAATATAGGTACCTTCCTTTATTTAACAACTTTGTTAATAACTATATGAAAAAATAATAAGTAAATACTCGTAAATAAAATTGTGTAGGTAGGTAGTAGGTAGTAGATATGTTATGTAATCAACACAAATCTGACAGTAAATTATAGCAAATTTTGCTACCATAGATGTAGGTATTAATCGTAAATAAACAGATGTTAACAACTTTCCCTATCTCTAACACATTATAGGAAATACTATAACTTGGAATACCTATATCCGATTAACAAAATAGGTAGGTATATCCTAATTCACTAATTTAAATTAAGTAGGTACATAAGTACAGTAAAATATTATTTGTCAAATTAAATAAAAACACGAGAGCTAGAAATAATTGCGTTTACCTATCAACTACAATTTACTATAAACATTTTTTACCAAAATGAATAATTGAGACAGGATAAAAACTTGTAGGTACCTACCTATAGAAATACTTATCATAAAATACCTAAGCACAGAACCATGTTGTGCTTTGTCCAACTGAGTTAGCTTTAACAGGTCGGAAGGTACCTACCCGGATTAATGGCCCTCATCTATGGCAAAATTCATTTGCACAATTGAACATTCACATATATGTAGGTAGGTAGGTACTATTATTATCTTAAAGTATTTTCCTTATCATGAATTCGATTCTTATCAATTTGATATTCTTCTCAAGTCAGTATTGATATCGTACTTATTACTTCACATATTATTCTTTTCAACATAACAAAATATTGCAAATAAATAATAATCATTATTTCACAATCTGTTTAAAATGAAACGAAAGTCATTAACATTTTTTTCCGTTTATCAAACTCATACGGGTCACTTAGGGGCACTGCAAATGATTTTATCTTACCAAATATTTGCCTGCCGGTCTCCAATAAGACAGGCCAACCCAGGGTTTGAAATTTTAAGTGTAATCGCACGCGACCACGCGTGGTGAAGTTCAGTTCCAACCGGGAATCAAACTTTGGTTTAGGAGACAATTAGGCAACTAGGTTGTCGTCGGTTCTGTGCACGCACATTAAAAACATAATTAAGTACCTACTTTTAAAACTGACGTGTAAAGTCATTTTTTTTATTCACTTTCTTAATTTCCTCAAAAATCTAGAGTAGGTGCGAATGCAAATGGATTCTTCGACTTTGTTTGACAGTTTAAGTAATGCTCAGTGGTCCAAATTGACAAGAAGAAATAAAAATGTCACAAACTAAACAGTGCTGTTTATCTATTGGGATAGTTGTTAGCCTAGCGGTTCAGTCAACGACTTTCAGAACGAAAGCCGTGGGTTCGATAACCGACAGTGCCTCTGAATTCGGACTGGTCATCTTTCACGGAACATGTTATGCTCAATGTTAAAAATTTCAAGTGTATTTGTATTCACTTTGGTTGAGCCCAGATTCATTAAAAAATTTCAAGTCGATTGTTTTGCTTTTGAATATTTACTTTTCTTAGGTATGTATCACTACGGTTTTTCCCATAGTGCGGAGTAACGAACATATAACTAAGTATAGATGAACATTATCAATTGACAATTAATACCACAGATAATTATAAACATTCAGGATTTTTTTTTTAAATTTATGAAAAATAATTATTATTTAACGGTTGATAAACTAGAGACCATCTAATTAGGTGAGAAGACTTATTTTTCTATGAAGTGACATCACATCGCTATGAGATTAATTTGACAGTTCCTCTTTCCATTCATTGGCATTATACTATTTCCTGTTCCTCATAGTTTTCTTTTTCTTTAACTAAAATTATAACGAAACTCAATCGACAGTTGATTTGATGTTTTTTTTTTTTTTTTTTTTTTTTCATATTTTTCAAACTATGTACTATTATGTTGACTGAATGTGCATATACCGTAGAAAGGTGAATATTATACTATCTAAGTTGAGATAGTTTGGCAAGAATATATGCAAATAGGATTACAAAAAAAATATAAGGCTGAAACGAAAAGTGTAAGAAGTCATGTTCGACCTAAAAAGCAAAACACATAGCATACTTCCTTAAGCATCAAGTCATTAAAAATAATGCAGGCCCATTCTCTGGATCTACCTCTTAAAGGAGACGGCTTGATGAGAAAATGAAAACAGAACGTCTTCTTTTTCTTAAGGCTAATTGATAGCTTAAACTCACAATATTAACGAAAAAGACATTCAGTTTTCGAAGAAAAAAAAACCAAATAGAATATTTTACTTTGCCTGTTCTCGAAACCTGTATTTCCAAAACTATACCTACCATCAAATATAATTAAAACGATATTAAAAATTATTACGTAGTTTCGTAGGAGTCTCTTCCATTCAAACGTTACAAAATTCATAAAGTTTGAATTTTAATATGCAGGTATTTTAGAACAATAATTTATTTTAGGTTTTCTTTGGTTGTTTACATTTTATGCAACTAATCTCATTTTTAAGAAGATTGAAAGATTGATTCTATATCTAGTTTTTAAACTATATATAGTTATAGGTTCTTGTAGTAAGTATATAGGATCATTCAATGCTTGAGTCTTAAAATATTCAGGTAGTAATTAGACCATCACTCGGTAGGTACTAATTACAACGATTGTTAGTTGTTAGTAATTACGTATTTTTACAGCCGACATACTGAACGTATCTCCGCCGACAGCGACTAACTGTAGGCCAGAAACGAATAAACGGACTTATCTGAAAATTATTTTCACAGATTTATTTTTGGCCGGTGATCGCTTGCCGGTTGTTTTAAAACATTCGGCCGACTCGATGTTTGTGGGGCACGTGGAACATTGGCCGCATGAACTAACAAATTATTATATTATGTAGATAAAGTTATTGAAAAATGGTCGGTCGTAAACTATTGGTAGCTCGAAGAGAACGTTTTATATAATTTGCCTAATCGTTTTTGTCTAGTTTTTTTTGCACCAAGAATTAAATTTTATTTATTTGTATCTCATCCTCATCAACACACACTATTGCGATTTTATGCACAATAAAATAATAATAATTATTGGTAGGTATAACAAAATGGCACATTTCTTGTTAAATATTTCACTTCAACCGGCATTAGATCCATTTTTTGAAGATTAAAGCAAATATCAATCCCGATGTTATGCTACCTAAATGCAATAAAAATTCATCGAAGAATAAGTAAATATCTAATACAGATCAAATATTTATACAGGGCTACTGGAAAAGTCGTACCTACTGAATATTAAAGGACGTTATTATTTAGGTCATTGGCACATCAGGAGATATTGAACTTTAAAGATTTTGAAAAAAAAATCCTTTATTTTTTGCCTTTTTGTCGATTTTTTCGGATAAGAGGTCCTATAGGGTCCGGGTTTTTTATGTACCTATCTAGTGAGAGGACATGTCAATTAATAAAAATGATTAACAAAAACTGAAGCTTCTAGTAACAGCTTAAAAAGACAGCTCGACAACGGTTAGGATTAAAGAATTTTCATTAAGTGTTTTTAACTTTGAAGCGCTTTTTTTTAATGTATAGAACTTGTTCTGCAAATAATTTTAAAAACTTCTACGCCTCTTTAGCTATTCAAAAAGGTATAACACTTGAATCGGTGATTGTTAAAACAACATAACCAACAAAAACTAAATTTTTCAGGAGAGCACAAAAACTAAACAAACATCCTTATTCGAATGCAAACATGTTTTAAAGTGACTAATTTTATACTATAGATACTTTTATAAAATTGCCAATATTTTTATAGACTTTTTTGAGGTTATTTAATTCAGAATTCCTGAAACATTTTTTTCATTAATGTTGTTTTTACACTCAACGTGTTACTTGTATTGTTTTAACACTCATTTTCGAATTATTTATTTTGAAGAGTCATGAAAAAAAAGTTTTTTTGTTGAAAAAAATACATTTTTTCACAAGTTCAAATATCTCCATAACGGTTAAGTTTCGGACACCATATTATAGAATCAAATCCATCAGAAATGACCTAAATAATAACATCCTTTAATATTCAGTAGCCTCTATGGGTGGAATGCCTAATTAATTATATATATATAATATTCAGTAGGTACGACTTTTCCTGATGTAACCCTGTATAACGAATATCGAAGTTCTTAGTATTTTCGTATGTCTCTCATTGCTCAGCGTAAAGGGTTTGTACCTGTTATGCTGAGTAATGATTTTTTGATTGTATAAAAAAAAAATAAATATAAAATAAATAACAAATCTGCAATTTGTCACCGAAAATTGCCGATACAAAATGTACTGATACTTACCTAGATATTCCATTAAAACGAAGTACATATTTATATTTTTTTAATTATTTCAGAATTACGAATATTTTTCACAATTTGAGTCGTGTAGGTACTCACTATAGCTAGCTTATAGCTAGTCGTAAACGTAACCACACATCATCAGTTAGGTATGTGGATGTAGTAAGTACTGTTTCCAAAAATGATAGTGAACATTATAAAGTATGTATGTAGATCTCAGTATAACTTTAAATTATTACTGAGAGTAGTTCGCTGTTTGCTAGATTGGAGACCACTGTTATTGATAGTAGTCGTGGAATTATTTTGTTGAACAAGTTGGCCAGCCGTCTATTTAGGTGAATGCTCGAGAGATATGCAATTCTCATTATACACGTTTGAGATAAGATTATATCGTTATTTGCTTCTTAGATTATTTCTTACTTTCGAAAAAAATTGACGTTTGATGTTTGATGACAAGCCGGCCTTAGAAATTGATAGTTCCAAATGAGCACCAAATAATAGAAACGCGGAGATAACACACAGAATTATCTGCACGTAGCTGCACAAGAATCTGCAATAAAATGGAAAGAAAGTCATGTTACGCGGGGATGAAGATGAATTCATTCCATTTTTGAATGGATATTATTTTTAGTTTGTAAAAAAATATAACCCTATACCAGGGGCTCCCAATCTTTTTCAGCCCGCGGTGCACTTGCAACTACAAGTTAAGTATTTTGTCACGGCGCCCTCCGTAAACTATTTCAAATAATAGCCTGTTTGGAATAGGTATAGTGACAGTGACTATATAATGCTGGCGAAGCTAATGCATGGAAAGGATCATAAATCATCTGCAAAGTACCTACTTCGAAAACCGTTCTGTGAGCTTCGATAGGTTTGCCGCATATTATACCTACAATTGCCAGAAGCAATCTTGACGTTGCCTTCACTTAGTTTTTGTTATCCACAAACTCAGTGTCTTCCTAAACGCTGCAATTTTCTCCAACAGTTTCAGAATGTGCGAAAATTTCTTGGTGTAATTTGAACACACGAAATAAGACCTTTTCATGTAAAAGCCATCGTGAATTGCAGTAATACAGCAGGCTACTGCTTGTTCAGCTCCCATATATTTGCACAAAAAGTCTGGCCTTTAGAGGTCTAGTTTTTAATCTAGTACTGTTCTGTTTAAAGCTCATTTACTTTGATGCAAGCACTTCCCTATGGATGATGTAATGGTTCCACATAACATTCGGTGCGACGAGTATATTCCTATGTTCTTGTTGCTTTATAAGTAGGTAGGTACCCGCGAATATTTGTGGTTTTGGATAATGAAAGAGGATCGTCACGGCGCCTCTCTTCACATTCAACGGCGCACCAGGGCACCGCGGCGCACACCTTGGGAACCCTAACCCTATAGGTACAATCTACATAGTTCTTGCTTGAGTCAAAATGTGGAATTAGGTAAGGAGGCGCCTAAAGTTTTTTTTTAGATTTGACCGTTTAGCGGTTATCGAAGGATTCCGGTTGGGACCGATTTTAGACATTTTTTTAGGTTTTCCAGTTAACCGTCCTTATCTTAAGGGCATTTCCCACTGTAAGTATCAATAATATGTTGTGGTTAACGTTCTTGTAGGTAGGTACTTACTTGAGTAACAAACAACTCACTATAGGTATTATCTTCTTTTATTTTACTTCACGGCGATATTCTTTGATACGGAAAATGTATTATGTGTGGCAATAATGTACGAGGCTGAAAGCAAGTACAAGCTTCAAGATAGAAAATAGTGGAGTCTGTTATCTATGCCTCCACGGCGTGATGGGTAAAACGATTTTTTTCTATTCGCCAAGAAAATTGTGAAACGTGATCGGTGACTAGTCGAAGATGATAGTTAAATTTTGTGGATGAATCACGATGTGTTTGTAATGTCTGGCCTCATGCCTCATCATGCTTCACTCTCTAACGGCCACATTAACGCATCGTTCGAAAATAGTCTTTCCACGTTCATCTCTAACATGATGGAGCTATTATTTATTCGTATAGATAGAGTATAGAGAGATTTATGCGCCGATACATTGAATGTGTGTGGGTATATTCGATGGACTCTTAACAAGAGACTCCTTGTTTAAGGGTTCTCCTGAGAACTCACTCCCAACTTTCTCCTACATAATAATTAAAAATAGCATTTTAATATTATTTACATTTTCTCGTTCTAAGACGTCTGCATGGTGTATAAAAGTTTATCGAGCACTGTTGTTGTGATTTCAGGAGAAGAGTTTACTCCAAAGGTCGGCAGTTTTGGCAGAACAGAGGGCCAGTGGGTTGCAAGAACTGTGGAGAAGTTGCAAAGCAGATTTGGCAGCGGCAAGATTAAGCGCTGCACAAACCCACGAACTGCTAGCCGCTGAAAGAACCAAAGTAAGACAGATCAAAGATGAAAATGTGGAATTACAGGAAAAGGTAACTTTAACCAAAAATACTGTTTAGATTTTTACCTGCACTTAGGCTGACAAAAAACTTGGTTGTTCACATTCTAAATTCAGCAGTGGTAGATTAGTTCAAGTTGTGTTGTAAGGGTGCATTCAAACCAAATAAACATAATAGTCAGAGCTGGAAAACTGACTATATTTTCTTGATCGTTGATATGGTCACCAAGGAATTGACAACGAGAAAGAACTATCGTCGCCCGCTAATTAGTTGTTGCTTATTATTGTTTCCATGGTGTCCAGTATCAACCATTGAAGAAAGTATGCTTTGTTTCTAGATTCGGCTCTATGTTCTTTTGGTGTAAATGCTCCTTAATAGGCCTTCAGTGCTCAACAAGCATTGTTGTTGTGCCTTATCCTAGTTGCAGTTCAGCATTACAGACATCAGAGAGACCTGGTCTTCCCCGCTTCCTTTATCCACTCGGATACCGGGATACGCAGACATGTATAATCATTATTCTCTTAGGTCACTTGATGGAGAACTTGACCTATCCGGCTTAATCTATTGCTTACAATGACTGAAGTGATTGTGGGTTCTGTGTTGGGTGGTGTTGGAAATATAATATGCCATACTTAGAAAATTGATACCTATATAGTTTGAATATATTTTTATGACTCTTGATAAGCCACAGGTTCAAAGTCTTGACCTTAAATATACCCAGTGCAGTAATCAAAATATTAACTTCAAAAATAAGAAACGAATAATTGTGTATGAAGGGCTGGTAGATCGACAATTCCCCATGACTAGAACCAGCCCCCGTAGACAAATTCAAACTGGCGTTCGACTACAAACGAATATTTCGCCAATGTATAGTGCGAAAAAATTATCTGTCCACTGGAACAAGTAAACAATTATTTGAACTAAGCAATGACACTGATATAAAATTATAAAAAGTGGACAGCTAATTTTCTTCCTACTCTACATTGTCGAAGAATTCGTTTGTAGTCGATCGCCAACTGCATTTTGTCTAGGCTCCCTGAAGCGTGGTTCGTGAGATCACGTCATAGCGCCGCATTGATGCACCTCTGCGTCGAGAGATTTTCCTCGAACGCACACGACTCGACTAAGTGCGTATCTCTACGGAACGTTCGCTCAGGTTTGCGATAATTGGATGTGATGGTTATGTAGTGGAGAAGTACGTAGGTACCTTTCAAAATCTTCGTCACTGTGTAATTGAATATTGATGTGAAAACACTCCATAGACACGATAACATAGGTTCGATGGTCCGACATAGCGTACAGTAGGTATAATGTCCTAAGACTGACGTTGAATAGTTATTAAGTAGGTACTATTAGGTACTCCGCGCTATTAATATACTCGTGTTCAGTTGTGGTGGCGTGAATCATAGCGCAGTTGGGACTATAGGTGTGTAAATGATAGGCGGCGTCAACCGTCTGACAGGATTATCCTCAATGAATTGATCATAATTTTTATATACAGGTAGGCTGGAAATATATGCAACAAGCTACAACGTGATAGTGGAAAAAGCCGCTAAACAAAATGTGCGTTAGCCTATTGGCTAATGTGACAGGTTGAAAATTTGGTCGGAGCGAAAGACTACTTGTATGTAGTATATAGAATGAATACTCGTACATATTATTATACTGGAGCCGCGGTGTAAACATTGTGGACTTGCACCAAAACATTGAGGAGAAAGAAGATTTGTGATAATTTAAAACCCTTTAATAACACCCATCTCTCTAGCATAGTAGTGCTTGGACTTCAAATCAAAAGGTCCCGGGTTCGATTCCCAGTCGGGTCAGAGTTTTCAAAGTGTTTTTTTTTTCTTGAAATTTCTTCTCGAGGTAGGCCTGTCTCAGATTGGACGGGCCCGGTTGACTGAAAAAAAAAACGCCTCAAGCAATAAGTTCCGCCTGCTATACTGACACCTTTGTACAGAGAAGTATAAATTGATTTATTTATTTATAATTTAACGAAGCGAGAATATTTCGCACTCCATGTTTTATCCACATGCTTGACTATGCTCAGGACTATAATTAGGGCGGCATGACTAGGACTTGTGCTGTCCTTATCATGCTCCATCTATCTAGGGAGCGCACATGGAGAAAGATGGAGGAAAATAAAACCTTCTTCTGCTTTAAGTCAGTTTAAGTGTCCTGTGGGGTCTCAAACGTTGGCGATCACTTCGGTGAAACTTTCGCTATCCTGCGCCGGCCGTCTGGAACAGCTCCTCCACCACTGACCGCTGAAATAACACCTGACGTGGAAAAACAAATTAACTGTTTCATTTGAAGTTAAATATCATCCAGCAATAATTAATGCTTGAATTAGATCTGAACAAATCAGCATGGCGTAACTCCAACTATTGCTGGAAAAAAGCTCTGACAGAATTACGCACTGAAAAAGTTTATTCAGTATTTCCAAAATGTACTTGTCTTCTCTCAATCAATCAATCAATCTCCCTTTTACCCCCACTCAGGGGCATAGGGAGGCAACAAGAGCTCTCCATTGCGCTCGATCTTGCGCAATGTTTATGACCTCCTCCCACACCATGTCCATGTCCCTCAGCTCTGCTTCGAAGGAGCGGAACACAGTGTGAGAGGGTCTTCCTCGTCTTCGGGACCCTGATGGGAGGAAGAACAGCGCTCTCCTCGGCCAACTGTCATTCGGCATCCTTAACACATGTCCCAGCCAAGTCCATCTCCTCCACACAATGGTAGAGGTGATGGGCTCACGCTGGGTGCGCCGGCGTATAGCGTCGTTCGTGATGCGGTGGTACCATCTTACGTCCAGAATTCTCCTTAAGCACTTCATTTCAAAGGCTGAGACTTTTTGTGCCTGGGCTTTGGTCAGGTGCTTGTCTTCTCTACAAGTTTTTTTTTTTTTTTTTTTAATGAATCTGTCCTCACTCGAAGTGAACACAAATACACTTCTTTAAAAAAATGAATCTGTGCTCACTCGAATTGAACAAAGTCGTGAAAGCGGAAAATGGTCGACACGGCCGGGATTCGAACCCACGACCCACGACCTCCGCCTCGTTTGTTTGAGAAAAATTCATGACGCTCTTTTCAAAACTACTGCCTACATAAACCGGTTGACTGGTTGTTTAATAAGTTCCCATGACTATAGGAAAGTAAAGTGTTAAGTAAACTACTCGTATTTATTTTTGGTGCAACAAATAAATTAATAACACTTTTCTATACAACGCCAACGGTCGCAGTATTATCGGGCAAACTTTTTGAGGTCTTACACACTCTTTTAGCCAACAGATCCCATCATATTTACGAGACAAACAAAATTCGGGAAAATAATTTAAGGGAAAAACAAAAATAGTAAAAAAATTCTCCGACCAGAAATCGAGTCCATCAGGTGCTATCGGTAAAGTAATCTGGCGTTTAAAACATCTAGGATGAAAGAACTGCTTTGGAGAGAGAGAGTTGTAGGTCGAGTTTAAAAAAAGAAGTGGGTAGACATGAAAAGAACTGGTTTTGCATCATTGGGGAAATGTCTTGATATGGATGTACTGAAACCCTCACCTCTGATGGTATCTACTGAGGTGCACACATTGTTAACTTGTTAATAGGTACATCTTCGAATGAAACCTGCTAACTTTGAAAAAATATTATTGTAATGATTGTGACTCCACTCGAGCCTCTATTGGCGTGTGAATCAAGATTGCTTATTGAAATGTGACGAGTATCAACGTATCTTATCTATGAAAATATCTTATGTCACACGCTATCAGAGTAGTTCCAATTTGATTCTGAAATATAGCGATAAAACCAGAGATTTTAACCGGTATCTTGCTTTCGTACAAATTGCTGTGCTAAATAAATATATTCGTTGTTTCTGATGCGCAATTGAACGCTTATTTGCTTGACAATATTGTTGTTAAAGTCTCTATGAAGTTCATTAATATCCCGTTATAGTAAACAACCTCGATATTCTGGTTTGTTGTTTTGTAGACGATTTCTGAACAAGAAGTCTCATTCGAAAAATAATGTTATCAGGGCTCCGGAGATAGCATTATATGTCATAGATTGGACAGGGCCAGGTTACTGATATACAAACTTCTCAAAGCGCGAAGTACGTTGCGCCATCTCTCTAAGTGTAAAAATAATATTTTAGGACATATAAAGTTTTCAATATCGTCGTTTACAAAAGTGAAATTTTCAGTCATTTTACCGTACAGTCGTACAGATAAAAAACCATTTCATTTAAAAACAAATTGTACACGAGTATGACTTAATTTATTCAAAATCGGTATGCATGGCTTCCTACAAGAAAAATAGGAAGATACTTTTTTAATTAGGTATATATTTTTATAATAATTAACGGAAACGGAAATATATCAGACTTAGATTTCTACAATTTTTTCCTTGAAAGGGTAGGTATACTTACCTACGAGTTTTTAACTATGTGGAATGGAATATGTAAGAAAAGAGATTCTTTTTGTACCTAGGTAGGTAGGTAACCGTAGAATATATATATATGTAATGCATTTACTCGTATATCATTTGTTACGAATAAAGATTATTGATTCTTTAAGAGGACAAGGTATAGACGCATTCAAATCGGAAAATATTTTTTCATATTACATTTTCCTCCAAGTTACAATGACATAACGCTATACATATAAGAGAACATTACGGTGTTTGTTCGAATGAAAACTCACGGCTTGAATCGGAGGGTTGGGTTGTGGAGTTGGAGAGTCACTATAGGGTAGGTCTGGTAGTTGGGGTGAAATGTTTACGCACCGTGCCGGTGGGGAGAGTTGTGTGACTCACAGAAGGAGATTCTCCCAGTTCCAGGAATCAGCTGACTCACAACGCGGGAAACGAGATTCCTCATCCTTGTGCCTGTGACGTCACGCCTTATTCACAAATATACCATCCCTCTAAGATCGTTGCGTGAGGAACATCCCAAAGAAAACTTCTCACCCCCCAAACATACAAGCTTCTTTCTTCTACTCATTATTTGAAATTTTCCCAAACAATACTACTATCGATAATCTAAATAAGGTTGGTTATTAAAAAAAATCTTCTGAAAACCACTGTATGTAATGCGAAAATCAATCGTTCGATAATTTTTATGCAAAATTTTATATAATAATTATTTCGTATACATACATAGATACATACATACCTACTCCCTTTATGGCCCCCGCACAACGCAAGCCAGCCCGGAGGAGACCAATCCGCAGCAAACCCGATCCACACGAAACCGACCCTCCTGCTCGATCGTAATAAGTAATCAAACCGTAAAGCCGGCCCCACACAATCCCAAGTCCGCCGCGGATCCCCCCCAACCAACCTACAATGCGGAAGCCTAAACCCCACTCAGGAGCATAGGGAGGCAACAAGAGCTCTCCATTGCGCCCGAGGGCGTCCGAGGCTCATTGTGCCTTTTCTGACCAGTTGAGGTTTAAGGACGTGAGGTGGTCAATCTCAAGGTCCCGATCTGATTTTTCGATTTCCTGCCTCTTACAGGGTGCTCGAAAAACCCCACGGGTAGTTATTTCGTAAGTCACCAAAATTTATTTTCTTGGCTAGTTTCATAATAAGCAGAATTTCGAAACTATACTTAGTAAAAGGGAAATAAATAGGTAGGTTCCACAGCATTTATACCAACTTCCAGATTTTTCGTCCATGCCCAAGTTTCACTCCCTACATCATGAAAAGTATCAGGATTGCATTGTGCATCAATTGTTTGGATTTTAAAGATATGTTCTCATTTCTTATTCACATTTATTAAACATAAAAATAACAACGGATAAAATAATGAAAACAACACAACACATTGTAAGTACCTAATCTATGTATCTATATAAAAGTGAACACGCCGACAAGTCTTCTGTTGAGACTTGGCGTGACATAATACCTAGTGTAATTGTATATTATAATTATTATCTTGAATTAATAGATACCAAATTTCAAAAAATCTCTAATATAAATTAAAGTCAGGTTAGTGCGAACACTTATAACTCGAGATCGGCTCAACAGATTCTTCCGATGTGTAATTTATTGGATTCTTATCCGCTCCGGATAACATAATAACTAATAAAAAGTTGAAAAATGGATAAGAAATAATATAATATTAAAGTTAGTATGGAACGAATTTCATGCGACGCCATCTTTGAAAAAATCTAACAACAAAATTATTGTCTTCTGCACCTGCACCCTCACATTCTCGCATAAATTGCCACTCTTACAGCAGCCCATTTCACTTACTCCACCGTTTCGGGCTTTTAAATTTTTTTCATACAAAGTCAACCAAATTGCGCGCGTATATTCTCGCGTTGATCCCGTCTGAGCTTTGAATACGAATGAAATTTAGACGTTTTAGAATGAATATTTTAATGTTATTAGTTTATTTTTGTTTCTGGAGGCGCAGTGCATAATGAACGGGCCGCTTCTGGTTAGGACCAAACGGTCCAC
The DNA here is from genome assembly GCA_963576905.1 of Mystacides longicornis. NCBI lineage: Eukaryota > Metazoa > Arthropoda > Insecta > Trichoptera > Leptoceridae > Mystacides > Mystacides longicornis. The sequence goes on along the minus strand of OY756422.1, from coordinate 17,956,758 downwards.
AGCCACAGGACAACGTCTGTCGGGATAGTTATAGTATCTTATAAAGAAACGCATTCCCAGACAGCAAAAAATCGGATAGTTCGGGTCAATATCTTATACTTCTTGATCTAATCTAGTAGGTAGGTATGTCTCTCCAATACCTACTAAGGGTTTTAATTTTTTTAAGAAGAGTTTAACACATTTTACCAATGTTTCTTATATCGGACGGTAAGTTGTTTACAGTTCGATCGTCGAATACAAAAAAAAACTGCTTTTCTCTATTAGTTCGTGGTATAGGTTTATTCATTGTTTATTTTATATTGGATGGGTCAGGTGTTGAAAATTTACAGTGCTGCCTGTAGCAAATTTACAGGTTTAATCTTCTTCTTTCTCGACAAACGTTTAGTTATGTGTGAAAACATCTTGAAAGCAGGTATATTTGTGTTGTGTTTCATCCAAGAATAGGTAGGTAAGTCAAGTTAACAATTATAGTTAATGAAAGTGGTAAGAACATGTAGCTACCCAGTTCCAGAGATCTTTTATTGAGTTCAAAGTGTTTTGAAATTTCCATCGATCAAGATTGACATTGTGGAAATGGGTCATTTTTTAAAACACAACATGCTTTTGTATCTGCGTAGGGTTAGTTCTAATTTTAATGGTTGATTCATATCGTATCAACATTTGGCGCCATTCAGACGTCGCCATGTTTCCTAAACTGCTAACTATCAAGACCTTGTCACGGAGAAACGTAAACCAAACGGCGCCCTCCGGCTTTGCAAATAGCCAGAGGGAACTATTACGTGGGCCGTTCACACGAGCTAAACAATCTAGCAGTCAGTTTTCCTGAAATGATTTTTTTATTTTTCAAAATAGGATAAAAAATAAATGATATGATTTCTACGATTAAAATGAATCAAAACATTTAAAATGAATACGCAGACCGTCATTCGAACTCATGACCATAAGCGAAATCCTATATCCTTCCCACCAAGTTATTAACCAATTTCACTGGTATCTAACTAACCAAATTGAAAAGAAACAAGAGTAGGTGTATTATGCAGGAATCTGTATGTTAAATGTGAAGTTGTTGGTAGCCAAGCGGTTACGACGCCGACTTTACTTCTGTTTCGTTCGTGGGTTCGATCCCAGGTGCCGACCACCTTCCTCTTTCATGACAAGCTTACGTATCGATCCATGTGATTCTCGCCTTCATGCACCTTTGTTATACAATTATGTGAATTCTTTCATCGTTCTATTATCATTCAATCCAATGGTTAAAAACTATATCAATTTGTTACAACGCGTAGGTACCTAAATCCTTCTTCTTCATCTTAATTTATACCTTGTGCTTACGACAGCCACAGACAGACAGATATCAGTAGAAGACGGTCGGAAGCCCGTAGTGGCTCGTTCCATTTAAAAATCGAACATCATTAATGAATTGTTAGAGTCATTAGTTGTTACATATTCGCGTTACGAGTAAAACGTCGATCTTAAGTTTATTTTAGTTCTCATGCACCTCTCTTCTTCCTAGCACCCTCCTAACTTATCTCATCTGTTGGCTACTGGTGTCGGCTCTTCTCGTCTTGAGTTTGTATACTCTATACTGTATACTGGGTGTCTTCAGCCGTAATGCAGTTTCTCTGCATAATCTTGTTGCATTGAATAATCCAACCGTTTTTCTTGAGTAACCTATACCGATAAAATGGAGGGGAAGATCTACCAACATTGCCCGATTAACTGTAATATTTTTATGGGCACATAAAACGAAATCATCTTCTTTTTAGTTGATTAGGTTTATAAAGGAATTTAACATTTTGTAAAGACACTTTTTAAGGAGAATTATGTATTGAAAATGTAAACACGGTGTAATCGAAGCAATAGTTCATATCGCGTGTTATTGTTGAAGCTAGGGGCAAGGGAAATATATTTTTAATCAGGGAATATGGGGGAAAACTTGCAAAATATAAACATCCATACAACTTTGTACGCACTAATACGTACTTCAGAATTATAGTTTTTCTTGTAAAATACATTATGGCTTGGCTAAAGATTATGGTCCCCCTTCGGTGAAATAGGGCGAATGCCTAAAATCATGAATATTTAAATTGAGGGTAATTTTGATTCAAATTGCGATAGACATATTGTTTTACTTGGTAGTTTTCTAGAGGGGAGAATAAATGCCAAATTTTGTCCGTAACCTATTTTACAAAAATATGCAAACATTGAAAGTAGCCTATAGTGTGTTGTTATGTAATTCAAATTTAAAAGAGACGCCAATTAATTTTGTCGATAAACATTTCACTTATTGTATGTTTGCATTTTGCTCTGGCAAATCGCTGACGCAGGACTGAAATTGAATTTTGCAAAATATAAATAGGTACCTACTTCGACGTTTACGTAATGAGCGTTCATATAATTTTCAATTTAGGTATACAAACACGTGAACTTTTATCAAGTTCCCATGCACTTAAATTACCTATAAAAAGTCGCTTGTTAAGTCAAATACTGACTAAAACGATCGAGCTCAAATAGATATCGTGAAAGAACAAAATGTGTTCGTTCATACAGGTAGAGGTAGAAGTAGGTATTTTGTGTTTTCAGCATTTCTAATTTTATTAACAGCTTTCAGAGAAAAACGAAGAAATTCAATTACTACTGGACAAAATACAAAATCTGAATGAAGATATAAATGTAATGAAAAATAATATAGCATCTAAAGATGAACAAATCAAATACCTCGATACAGAAAAAAAATCACTGACGATGTAAGTCTTAAAAAACAAAGATTAAATTATTATATGTTTTAATATTTTGTACTTAATGTATTTTATTAAAAATTGTAGAAGTTTGTCTAAGAAAGATGAAGAATTGAAAAAGAAGGATGCGGAACTACACTGTGAGATGCTCAAGACAGAAGAGTTACACGAAAAAGTCGAGCAGCTGGCGATTCAGATTCAAAGGCTTCAAACAAAGTTGGAGAAGTGGCCGTTCTCTCTAGCATTCCCCTGGATGGTGCCGAACACAATCAACTCCTTATGCTGCAGTCTCACCAACTATTTGTATATAAGGATGCAGGGTGCTTTGGCAATCTTGAAATTTCGATAAATTTCATTTTTAACATCATTTAATATTGTTTATTAACTAATTCAATACTACCTAATACATTAAACTAACCATTCATTACCATTATTGTTGTTGGATTAGTAGTCGGAAAACTGATTTTTTTCACTGATAGACTACGGTCGTAGGTTCGAAACAGTGGTGTAGCTTGCATTAGACAGGCCCTGTATCAAAATAATATGTTGTGGGGGACCAAAGTATTTTTTGCATACACGCATTCGGGGCCCTGCATCATTGATACAGTGTGCTTCCCCGCTGGTTCCAAGAATATTACTGTTTTTTAATCTTTCACAATATACCTGCCTAAGCTTTGGGCCGTTCAAGTATTACGTAACCCATTTTTTAGTATTTTTAATCCCTCCCTCCCCCCATGTAACTCACCGTAACGTTTTCCCCCTCCCTAAACGTTACGTAACACACAAGTCTCTATTTTTTCCTCAATAATTGTGACTACCTTGTGTGAAGTATGAACTGGAAGGTCGATTAAACTCCAGTGATCTGAGTGATCTTGTTTTAATTGCGTTTGCGGTAAGACCTAAATATTTTTAGCAGGGATTCCCCGTAAAACATAAAGGGTTGCCAACTTAGATGATTTAAATTCCCTAGTTCAAAAAACATGTTACGTAATACGTTGTTTAAACTCTATCCCATCCAGGTAACGCACAGTAACTCTTAACATGACCCTCCCTTCGCCTAAATTGCGTTACGTAATACTTGAACGACCTCTTTATGAAAGACGTCGAAAAACTATTTGCACATACTTTTTGTAAGCCCAGATTATTATTATTAAAATATTCAGGTTATTAAATGCTTTTTAAACTTACATAAGTACCTACTTACCTTCTTTTTTCACTAATCTTAATTAAAAGTTTGATAAATTTAAGAAAAAAAATATTAAGTAAATAAATATGAAGTTAATATTTCGTCATTCATTACATTCCTTTAATCCTTCGTTTGTTTTTATTTATTTCTTTGCAAAATTTTTATATATTTTAAGCACATACCAAATTATTGAAAGTTATCATAAAAATGCGGATAATTTTCTTTCTTGTCACATTACTGTTCTTAGTTCTAGACTGAATTATCTTGTAGCCTAGTGATAAAGGCTTTGATCACGAGGTCCCGGGTTCGATTCCTGGTCGGGTCAAAGTTTTTCCAAGTATTTTTTCACTTGAAATTTCTACCCGAGCTTGGCCTGTCTCAGATTGGACAGGCCAAGCTCGGGTACTGACTGGAAAAAATTGTCTCAGGCAATAAGTTCCGCCTGTTATACTGACACCTTTGTATAGAAAAGTGTTAATTTATTTTATTTTAAGAATACCTAGTCATATTTTTGTAAGATATATTTCTTGTTGGAATCTAGTAAGTATCTAACTGGAGGCAGGTAATATGACTAAATCTTAATAATCTTAAGGTAATATGACATTTAAGGTTGAACAGATCTTCATAAATATTTAACTCTGGGCTCTCAACTTATAGCTTAATAGCTTTCCTTATTTTATACAAACATCCTGGCAACGGCAAGCATCCTTCTTGTGAGCCACCTGCTTCCATCCCTTGAGGCATCACAGAGCTCGCAGGTTTTCTTTGAGCTTACACTTATTGCCTTCCATCGTCTATGGAAAAAATACTATATTGCACGATGGCACACCGCTTGACAGTAATTGCACTATTACATTTTAAGGTTTCTAATATAAAAAAAAAAAATATTGGTCTTTGTAATTTTAATTTTAATCTCAACGTCATCAGATCACTTCATGATACAAATTTGTACATCTTATGTTGTAATATTTTCTCTACATGTGAATAAACAACAGTTTAAACCGATTTAGAAAACTCCATAATATAATATTTAGAAAGAAACAAAATAAAATGTAAAGATTACTAACAATATAAACTTTTTTGAATTTAACTAAATTAAAAGCAATCTAATATTAATATCAATCTAATGATTTTAAAATTAAAATGAATCACCAATCCGAAAATCGAATGGACGAGCTTTTGATTTCGAAGCGCTACAATATAGCGCAGACTATTGCCAAAATGTTTCACATGGAAGACAATTGCAAAACCTACTTATCATTTTTTCCAATTTATAATGTTGCGAAAATTAATAATCACGATAATATGTAATTTTGGTGAATTCAAATTCGGTCACATTTTGAGTCAAAATTTCAGAAAGGTTAACATAAAATTCTCCTAAAACTATTTGTAACACTATGAGTTTTATGTTAGCCTTTCAATAATGTCAACATCAAAATTTTACATAACATGCAACTTTTTATCAATTTAAATTGACCAAAATTAATTAAACATAAATAATAAAAAAGAATTATTAAATTCTTAGATTTTTTACAAGAGATATAGGTATTTTTGAAAAAAAAAAATTCTTCGAAAGTTTAAAACAAACTATACGACATAGTATTAAATAGTTATAATACAAAGATATTTGACAATTTCAGTCAACTTCTCCTTTGAGAAGATCAATATATTACAAGAATAATTTTAAAAGAAAAATGCAGTATAACCTAAAAAAAAAAATGAAGTGTTACAAAGTTACTGCAAAAACCCTTAGTGATAAAAAAAAATAGTTTATTATTTGGATTTGCTGGACTTTTATAGTGAATAAATTAATGAATTAATAATAAATTATTTAAAAAAATGTACACAGCTAAGAAATAAGCAAGTATTATCTAATTTATAAACAAATATTAGAGTTTTGATTGAAGTTTAAACCTTTGAACATAACAAAAATCAACTTTCACAACCTACATAAACTTTTCAAGTTAATTCTAATAAACAAATCAATATTATGAAATGCGTGTGAATATTTATTTGAATTGAGTGTGAAAAAAGTTCAATTAATTGTTTAAAAAAAATGTGTAGTTATTAAAGAAAAAGAAACTTTAAAGCTATAATTCTGAATATAATATTACCCACTATATAATTTTATTTACAAAAATTCTAAAAGCCAAAATGACTAAAAACATAACCAAAATTAAGATATTATCCGAACACAACATTCTACATTTTTAGAGATTCTTGTGTCCTTAATAAAGGACTAGATAATCAACATATTGGTTTATTCAACTATTTGATGCAAACATTACATGAATAGTGCATGTTAGTATTAAATAGTTGTTAAAACATCCAGTTTGCCAAACTTACAGTTAAGGTTAAATGCTAAGAAAGGTCTACACAGTTAATTTGTTCTTGTTACTTGTTCCCTTAATTATATTATTATATCTTATAATTATTATTAGCGTCAAAAGAAATTCAATCAAAAAATCTTTTTTTTGGTATTTTGCAACCTAAAATTAGTTTTGAGCTGTAGAATATTTGAAGTAAATATCTATTTCAAACACTAAGCACTACTTAAAAGAACAGATAGAAATTTCAAAATATGGATAACATTAACACTTGGTTACACGCATTTAGAAAATGGCTCTGTGTCTGTGAATCCTCGACTTTTTTATTATTGCTTTTTTTCAACATTTTTGTTTTACAGCATATAAGTATTTTATACCAATTTGTAGCTTAAAATGTCTACTTCAAAATAACACCCAAATTTTATAGTATACTATCTTTCCCGACAGACGTTGTCCTGTGTTCCTAAATGTGAATATTGAATTCGAATTTGTATGGTGATGAATTAATTATCATTTGACCAATGTGATTCCGAACGATGTGTCTGTTTTAAACCATGTATATTCCATCCGTATTCTGTCAATCGCACCAATCGACAATTTCTGTCAAAATTTCAAAATTGGAATAAAAATTATAAGGTAAGAAGTACTAATAAGGTTGTCTACGTAGAGTTTTCTTTAGTTTTCTAATTTGCCATGCATTTTCTCAATTTTTTTTTTCTAAAAGGACATTCTGCTGATAAAAGCCTACACGACAAAAAAAGAATTAGCGAAATCGGTCCAGCTGTTTAGCCGTGATGCGATGACATCGGGAAATAGCTCTCCATTTTTATATATAAGATAGGTATATCTATAATTCACTGTAACTTCAATAGTATTACAACCCATCTGTGTAACAAATCATCATAGTGACACGGTTTTAGGTATATAAACACTGTGGGGCTAGTACGAGTTTTTATCCAAAGCTAATTGCACACTAATAAGCGCAAACAATCAAATTGTTCAATCATTTTGTAAGGATATTTTATTGAAACACTTTCGCATATCATTTCGATATTCAATCATCAAAAATTTACACTAGGGGTATTGTTTTGTACCATTTTCCGTTATACCTTTTCTACTTATTTTTGTCTGAATATAGAGCAACTTAGTTGCGCAAAAATGAATATAATAAATAATCCTCCCCACAGGCATAAGATATTGTCATAAAAACTATCCAAAATTTCTCAAAACTCTATTTTTTTTTCTATAATACATAAAATATGTTGCCATTGATTGTTGTGAAGGATATCATGAAATGTAGAGAAGATATTTCAAATTTTTACCAAGATATTTAAAAAAAAATCATCTCAATCTGAGTTTCACCATCCTGCGTGTGACCAAGTGTTAAAATGTTACTACGTTATTATCTACAAAAGACGAAATGAAAAAAAAAAACATCCTGTGTCTATCATGAATTAAATCATACCACGTCATTTGTTAAAATAAAGTGGCCTAATAAGAAGAGAAAAAAGTACCTAAATAAAAAAATTGTACAGAAGAACTTGCATTACAGGTACATGATGTGATAGTCTTGTTAAAACCATTAATTCTCATCTGCTTCTATAATAAACAAACTCAAACAAAACAAATTAAACACCTAGTTTTTTTTTTACAAAATATTCGTTACTTTCTAATATTCAGTTCAATATTATAAAAACTCTTTTAATAAATGTTATTTTTTCTTTTGAGTAAGAATGTGACAAAAATAACCAAACAGATTAATAATATAATAATTAGGTAAGTATATATATTAACTAAGTTAATGTTTATTTTTTTATATATTATATAATATCAATAAGACTAGATATAATATCACATAATATGAATCTAACGATGACAATAAATCAAACAACAATATTAATATACTCACAACTTTTTATTGCAAATACTACACTAAATGTTCCTAAATGACTATGGGCTTACAAGCATCTATTATACTATTTTGAATGCTTGCTCAGTATAACAGGCCAATAAGCCTACTGCAGTACGGTTCAAATCATTTAGTTCACTATTTTAAGCAATTACGTGTTTACTATTTATTTTTTATGTGGAATCTGTTGGTCTTTTAAGAGAACAAAACATTTGACGTATCTGTTGGGAGTTTTATGAGAACAAAACATTTGACGAACCTGTTGGAGTTTTATGAGAACAAAACATTTGACGAATCTGTTGGAGTTTTATGAGAACAAAACATGTGACGAATCTGTTGGAGTTTTATGAAAACAAAACATTTGACGACACTGTTGAACTTTCACTTTTGAAAGATCAAACGCTTTTCTCAACTCAGTGTCTCTTGATTAAGTGAAGAGTGAAATAACATTCAAACTTCCAACACTCAAATGATATTATTTTAGCAATCTCAACTTATCCTCTATATAATTTATAATATCTTATAATAAAAGAGTTGTAAGTAAATTAATATTTTCAGATCTATAGCACAAAAATAGGTTTAACCATAAACAATATAATATTTGGTAGAGACTATTTTTAAGAAATAATATAAATGCCATATTGCAATTTGATATAGATTAACAAACTTCTTATTGCTTTGGTTAAGAATTATGGAAGGAATGTTTTAATTTCCACTATGCAAATATCGACATAATTGAAATTATTAAATACAAGTAATGGAATCATTCAAATCATGCCGAAGCCTTCACTGCCTTCGTTGATAGCCCATAGTAAGGCGTTGACAAACTGTTCGTAGCAATCGTAATCTGGTAAACAGAGTTGGTTGAAACATGTGTGGGCAGTGGGGAGGGCGCCAAAGGTGTGAGCGGCTGTCAGCTGGAACCTCGGACTCAGTTCCTGCAACATACAATATTATTCTACTTTTTTTTTTCAGTACAGTGGATTAGACAAACTTCCAGGGGCCCTAAAAATTTTTCAGACTTGTCTATATTTTATAGGGAGAAATTCCATTTATCGATTGTTTGACTCATTGAAAAAAAATGTTAAAGTAGACTGAAGGATAACGCGAATAAAAAATATGATGTCGATCACAATCAGATGAAACAATTGTATTCAGGTGACGGTGGTTATCACATCTCAAAATGATGTTCAACTCATTAAGGCGAAAATACACAAGGTTATATTATAGACATGAAGTATTTGAAGAAAAGAAGTGTTGTTATTCAGAAAATAAAAATAGAAAAATTACCTGAAAACCACCAGGAGGCAATTGTGAGCAGCCGGTTGTGAACTGCAGCAATCTTGCTCTTTCTTCCGTTGAAAAATTTGTGACAGCAGCCCAAAACCAGCCAAGCACTCTTTCAAAATCTCTTCCACTGCCGTTTATAATGGCGTGGGCTTTCCAATCCGTGACCGAGACTTCACCAGTACCACAAACCAACAACTGGAAGGATAAATGCAATCAGAAAGATTATAATTTATATAGAGTGCATTTATAAAACATTGCTACAAGAGAATTGAGATTAGTCAATTAATTAGATTTGTATAAAATGATACACACCTCCAGTTCATTCTCGTCAAAGATGCTCAGAAGGTTGTCAGGTATGAGTTGGTTGAGTCCTCTGAGAAACGAGTCCACCTCCTCTTTGCACCGAGTGCCAAGTTTGTATTGAGCCAGGGCATCTAAATATCTATGTTTTGTACTGTTGCAAACCTGCAAATTATTTTTTTTTATCTTAGTCGTTCTTCTCATCGATGAGTCTTATCCGAAAGATGCTTTAATTAAGGAACCTTTTGTTATTTCCTTTTAAGAAAATTATTAGCACTAGACAGCAGTGCTCAATAGAGTTGCCAAACTAAAATGGCGCTGAGCTGGTGGGTGAGTCGGATGACACACACCGTCAGTAACGTACCCATTCCTCCATGGCAACCAACAGTAATAACACTGCAACGTTAGTTGGTCATGTTAGACAAACTGTCTTTTATGATGGCGTTCTAGAACATCCCGGAGAAACTCTGGACGATCTCAACTCCAATGGAGAGATGATCTGGTGAGGTTTGAGGGTGGGACATGTATGCAGGAAGTGCAGGATAGACAGGAGTGGGAAAACGGAGGAGGCCTACATTCAGGAGTGGAAAGTTCCAGGATGAGAAGAGGAGATATTCATTAGTGGTGGAAAAACTACCAAACGCAAGTTGTACATTCTTTGCAGTTTTGAGCTCATCAAATCAGCAATTGGACTACAATCCATACACTGAAGAATTTTTTAATAAAAAATTATGGAAAATCCCAATAATCTTTATGGTTGGCACTTAAACAACAAAGTTTTTATAAGAATTCAGAAATAATCATCAAGGTAATTACTCTATAAGTATATACAAAAAGACCTATTTTTCTTTGAACCGATTTTGCTATTTCTTTTTTTTCTTGTGTTTGCTATTCTCAGAAGAAAAATAAAAAATGGCGCAGAACATTGGAAAATTTAAGAACAGTTAACATAGTTAGGTAAACCTCTTCATGTTTTTTACTGTTCTATTTTTTAAATTTTGATTGGCTAGTTTGATAGTTGGTGCTTGTCAGAATGTGACCAGTAAACATTGTTTAAAACGGATGCAACGGTTGGAATTAAACTGGTCAAAGAGTTGGACTACAAGACAAGGTCTGTTGGGAAAACTAGTAAAAAATAAAAACCATATATATACCTTGATATGATTTCCGTTGGGTATTAAGTCTACACTACAAACTAAATGGCCCGACTTGTCATACTCTTCTTCTACAAAATACAGTTCCGCCCCACAAGACTGGTGGTCCAGGTCATTATCCAGAATATATTTTACTTTTGACAGGTACAACTCCGGATCATCTTGTTCAAAATACTGAAAAAGAATCCACATGAAAGTTTTATACAAATTTTTGGTTAGAAATGAAATAAAAGTAAGATGTGTTATGTTATACTCACCTTGTAGTGAACCCTCAGTCCAATGATTTGTGCGAGAAAACTTCTGGTGAAGCGAGCCCTTACAAGTTGTCTATAGGTCCCACCTAAAGCACTTTCGTACAAACATTTCCCAACCACTTTGCCAGCTAGCTCAAAGTGTTTCAGCTAAAATTCAATTATGTAAGTAAATACACAAACCTTACAAAAAGTAAATAATATTTTTTTACATTTGGTCCTTATACAGTGTGTAGTGTTGACACTTGATCAAACAAAATGAGCAGATAGGAAAAATAATGGATGAAAATGCCAGTTTTTTTTTTTGGTAAAGTTTCTTTTCTTAACTAGGGGGATTTGAGAAATTCATACTTTGTTTTTATTTTTTCTCTTTATGCAAATGGCCTATTTCTTTATTATTTTTCAAAATATTTGAAAAAAATGTTTTTTTTGTTTATGGCCTCTAGCTTTAAAATTAGATCAAAGGTAGACTTTTTGTATGTTTTATTAAATTTCATAATTTAATCTACAAATTTTCAAAAACAATGTCATATTTTTTTCATTCTCTTGATATTCACTGCCAATCTATTTATTTCGATGTTCTTATTTGGGTAGAGGGGTCTCAAAGGTAAACAATTGAGTTGGTAATTTTTCATTTGATATTCAAACATTTTTTTTGATCAAATGGCAAAAATACATTTTGTATATGAAATTAGCGTTTTTTAAATTAGCAAAATATTAACCTTCAAATGAGGAGAACGAAATGGGTTTGGGTGCACCAGTCCAGTGGGAGAATCGTGGAAGGAAGTGAACAAACCAAACTGGGAGTCAAACAGTTTTCCACATAGCAGAGAGAACCACTCCCTCCTCACTCCTCCCCAGTCCACAGCTGCAAATTTAATTCATAGAATGAGGGTTGGGGACCACAAAAAAATAACCTTAAATCAAACTTCAATTGTTATAAAAAATAGTCAAAATATATTTTTTGAATATCGTCACCTTGTTCTCCTTGGAAAGTGATGTCGAAGTTTCTACACCAATCGGCAACACTGAAATGCTTTGTCGCTTTCAAACTACTCTGCACCAAATTCTCTCGGCTGACTCTCATAGACAATTTTTCATGTTGGTGACGGCTATGAAACTTTCTTACCTCGCAGTAGAAGAAATCTTGCTTATCCTAGAATGACAGATGTTTATTATTTTTATTCAATTTAATTATAGTTGCAATTGTTCACATAAAATGAAAGATACCTTAAATGTTTCTGAACCACCAATATTTTTCAACAAAAATTGCGTAAATGTGGCTGCGATGACATCACGCTCCGGAGAAGATAGTTCGATGGAAGGCTGAGTGCCATCATCCACTAGAAATACGCCACCCGGACCACCAACTCCACTTCCAGAACAGAAGATCAACTACGAAAAATAGGAGAATTATTTATTTAAATCACATACGGCCATTAGGCAAATTACAAAACAATATAATAAAAATCATACACATAAGAATTTTTCTTTTTAAAAACCAACAAACAATACAAAATAGATACCCAGATATAAATTCCAAAATCATTAAAAAAATAAAAAATATAATAGGTAGAGGTAGCTATGAAATCATCTATGTTTATTCATCTATCAAGATCATATCACCATGATGATGTTTAGTATTTACGAATATTTATTTATTTATTCAATTGATTTCACGCAACAACAATTTTGCTTTTACAAAACATATTATATACAAATTTAATCATTGATAATATTACTGAGAATAATAAAATACAAGATTGAATGTGTCACAGGCAATACAGACAAATCACATAAAAAAAAAAACACAGCAAATAATAAAATGTCTCAATAAAACCATAATCAATATAAAATAAATACTTTAAAACATGATAAAAAGATAAGATAATAATATACTATTGCACTGTTTGTGAAACAAAATAAAACATTAAATCAATTATACTGAACAAAACCATTATCAAAATAAAAATAAATACTTTAAACATAACAAAAAAATAAGATAATAATATATTATTGCATTGTACAAAATAAAACATTAAAATCATTAATAATCATGAACATTGGATAAAATGAAATGCTTACAACAGTATGATAACATTAGACGAGAAATTATTGAGAATAAGGGATAAGGAAATGAAATAAAAGAATATGGGGATAAATACATTGACGGTTGCTACATATAAATACAAATCTGCATTTTACTAAGTTTGCACGAGAAGGAAATGAAAGTATTTTTTGTAGTTTAATTGGAAGATATACTCCAGACCTACATTTTTTTATAATAAAACAATTGTATACTACAGGACCATTGAAATAGGTAGGTACCTACAAATTGAATTTTTAGTGATACCAGTGTGCAAATTGACAGTATCTACTATTCAAACTTAGTAATAATGCATGATTCATTTTTATGGTAATACAACAATATTTTTCTAAATAGTACCAAGCTGGTGCTGGTAAGAAATGTTGATATGGTCAAAGCTTTTTTTGGATTTTTAAGTCTAATGTAAGTTCAAGGTCAGATTCATAATATTAAAATAATCAAATAGGTACAAATTAAGACTAAGAAGGATCTTAGCTCATTTGTAAATCGTACACTGGTAATAAAATAGAATATACCTTAGTAGAAGGACATAGTCTAAAAGTAGCGAGTCTCTTAGGTATGAACTTCAGTATCATTTCCTTGATGATCAGCTGTTTGGGGCTGATGTGGCACAAGACTTTCCTGGACTTGGGGGGCTTGTCGGATGTACTGGAGTTCATACAGGATAACAGACGAGCTTCGTAGCAAATATTATGGCTTTTAGAGGAGACATTCTTTTGTACAACTGCAGCATCACTCGCTGGAAAACATTCAATATTATTGCACAAATACAATAATTCATAAATCGGTTGATTGTAAAATCTTAATTTATCTTAAATACACAATAGTGGAAATTCTAAATATAAAAGAGGAGAAGGATAAATCAGAAAAAGTCAACATCATCGGACAACTAAACTCTGACACGAGTGGATGGACACCTCTTATATCCTGTCAGAGTTGGCACCGGCATCAGACAGGGAGACAGCTTGAGCCCATTCCTCCACAGCCTCATCATGGATAGGATTGTGGAAGAGGTAAGTGGAAGCGATCGGAAAAGGTACAGGCTGCGAGACCAGACTATGGATGTCATTTGTTAAGCAGACGACAAAGTAATATTTGCTATTACACTCAATTTCGTGTGAACTTATTTTTCCCTTGGCTAGTAATTATTATTATCTAAGGCAACCCATCCTTAAAGAATGATTATTAAATCTGTTATTACATTGTAAGATTAATAACGGACAGAAACTGGGATGGTACCAATCAGGAGTATCATGTTAGAAGGACATGCTATCAAATAGTGGGCAAGAAAAGAAGCCTAGGCTGCTTAGGTGAGAGATTTTAAAAACTGCCGCAGATATTTGTTTACAATTTGGAATATTTTTTGTGGTGTACAGGGAAATTTGTGATGATTTTATTTAAGTTTATTTGGAAAAACAATCTTGGAGTTTTGAAAATGCAATATGTATAAATTTACCTGTCAAAACAATGCAATCAAACTCTCCATTATGTAAAATAATTCCTTTGTAGTTTAATAAGGCACGATAAATTCCATTCTGAATGAAACATACTGTGACTACTAGACGTTGGTTCACTGTATCATAATTATATAAGGCAGCTTCGGACAGTTTCTCGTCTACTGGACACCCTAGCGGGGATATCTGTATGCTGTATCCCTACACAAACAAAACATGTGCGTCAGATCAAAATTCTTCAGAGCACAAGAATAAAGAAATGGTTATGATAAAGTTTGATCACCTCCGTAGGATTATCCGTAGCTTGGAACGTACAAGGATTATTATAGGTGTCCCTAGGTTGCACGTAGATATTATGTGGGGTGTTCTGAGTACAAACTAATGTAGCTGTGTGCTTGACAACTACGCTTTTATGGGGATCCACAGCACCCGACACAAATGACTTTTGGAAGGGGCTACCAGCGATCGGTGCACTGCCTGCAAATTATCAATATGACAAATGATATTATCAAATAGAAGAAGAAAAAGGAATGAATGAATCAATATTGAGCTCACCTATCATGACAGAGATGCTGTAAACTCCAGATGTTCTTACTGTAAATTTCACTTTGGCAACATTAGCGTTATTGGGATCAGTCGAGGAACCCAGTTCACACACAGTACTTATCTGCAAAATAAAACACACTGTTAGGGATATTTAAATATGAAAAAAAATTGTTCCAACAGTTGGAGAAAAGAAAGCTGAATAAAATCACGATCATTCATTTACAATGTTATTTGAAATTTCACATTTACAATGCAAAACATTGCATTATATGAAGTGGCTTACTTATAATAGAAGTGGCATTCGGAACCAAATTTTATGTCATGTTTTGGTTTATGAGGCAAGGAGGTGAAGGGACATCGAAGAAGAGAATTTGTGACTGTCAAATTATGCTAGGCAAGAGCCCTTTTTCGCAAAAATAATAGGGTGGAGTTATGTTTATGCAAACAGTTCATGTCTTTTTCCATCTTGTTGTTTTATTATTATGAAAAGCTAAATAGCAAATAACAAACTTTTGTAATTTGTATTTTCAAGAGACTTTTGAAAAAGGTAGGTAATAAAAACACCCTAGAAAAAAGTACATTTGAAACTGCCACAGCCTTTGATTGAACGCATACCATTGCATACTGAATGCATGCTTGACTAAAAATGAATGGGGCTCCCTTTTCATACACACATTTTAGGAGATGTTGCTTCTAGTTCATATAATTCAATGTTTAGAAAATTACAATATTCATAAACAATCATACTTAGATAATTGTTGAAAATGTAATTACCTTCCTGGCCCCATGTGACACAGAGACACACAGTTGGTCTGTGTCACAGATGGGGTATGGCTGTCCGTTACGTTGGAAAAATTTGACAGTAAAACAAACGGTACTACCAACTGACTGCGGTTCCGACCACTCCCATTCAACCTAAAAAGTAAATAACATTAATAATAAATGGTCTGTATACAATTTTCCTTATTGACAGCCGTTGGTGTGAAGGAGGCAAACAGAGAACTAAGGTGTGTGTAGTTTCATATCTGGAACATAGATTGTGGTAAATGTAACTTCTTCTAGTTGATGATGAAGAGATATCTCAGAGAGCAGCGACGAGTTGGTAGGAGAAAGATACCCTGACTGGTTAATAACGGGAATCAACAGAAGACAAATGGAAGATTTGTAAAAACAGTTACAGCAGGCCTAGACAAATTGCATTTGGCGAT